>JABSTB010000249.1:0-42894 GCA_013756995.1 Neonectria neomacrospora
GGGGGTGGTGGTGGTGGTGGGGGGGGTGGGAGGGAGAGAGAGACGGGAGATGGTGGGGGTGAAGCTGTTAGCTCTCGAAGCGAGCTAAGGCAGCAAGCTGCATGTGGCTGATACTGCGAGAGAGCAACAATGCCACATTACATACCATGATACTAGCGACGAAAACACTAGCAGTCCTGGTTACAATACGGATACGCTACGATGAGTAGTCTATTCCTATAAACTTTCCATGTTTGTCTTGAATACGTTCATTTAATTTCCCTGGGCTACTGTTCACGTGATGCTCTGTGTCAGTTGAGAGAAGTAGAAGTTCCCCTCGTTCGACAAACGCAAACAGTCTTCTAACGACGTTCCCCTGCTCTGAAACGGCTTCGAAACTATGCTCTCATCAAGTTTCTAATCTGAATTAATTCATGCGAGTGATTGGAGGCTCCCCAAGTGTATTGGAGCGCATATGCGATTGGTATCCTGCTCACAAGGTAGGATGAGGTACCGTGGCCGCCTTCATTGCTGGTTCTTCTTGACTTTCTTCACCTCGTCGCTACCAAACATCTTTCGCCATTCCTCTGCCTTTTCTGGCCTGATACGGCTGAACAGGTGTTCCGCCTTTCTAATTCCATGACCAGGCCTGATGGTATCCGCCGTCCATTTGTCGGGGATCGGAAGCGGATCCATGCGGAGCTGGGTGTTTATGGACTTTGCCGTGTCTGGCATGTACGGCGCGATGATGGAGGCAAGAAGGTGGACAAGGTTGACAGCCAGGCCAATGACAGCCGCACATTTGGTAGGTTCGTTCTCTTTGAGGCTGTTGTCGAGCTTATTCGACTGGAGAAAAGCATTGCCCTTCTGGGAGATGTGGAGGACTGTGGACAGGGCACTGCGCAAATTGACGGCGTCGAGTTCTTGGATGTATTGCGCCAGAAGCTTATTGACGTCTTCTTTCCAAACAGCGAAGGAAGGCTCATCGTACTCGGTCCATACTGGAACGATGTTGTCATAGTGCCGAGAGTTGACGAATTTCAGAACGCGGCTGACGAAATTGCCGAAATTCTTCAGGAGCAGGTTGTTGTTGCTGCTAATGAAGGCATCCCAGGTGAACTCACTGTCGCCAGACTCTGGCCGTTGGAAAAGGAGATAGAAGCGCCATATATCGGATGGAACGCCAGTCTTTTGAGCCGAGTCCCCGAAAACCCCAATACCTCGAGATTTGGAAAACTTGCCGCCCTCGTATATGAGGTAGTCCGTCGTGGACAGGTGATGCAGTTTTGTCCAGACGTCTCCAGTGCCGATTTGAGAAGCAGGGAACATGACGGAGTGAAAAACAACGTTGTCCTTGCCGATGAACTGATGCAATTGGACATGCTGAGGGTTTCGCCACCATTTCTCCTATTCCTTGGTGTAGTGGGCTGTGATGGACACATAGCCAATGCAAGCGTCAAATCACGAGTAGATGACCTTGTCTTCGTAGGCCGGGAGAGGTACCTTTGTTCCCCATTTCATGTCCCGAGTGATGCTGCGTGGCTGCAGTCCTTGCTTCAGCCAGGCAGAAGTAATAACCTTGCTATTGCTGGACCATCCGCCCTTTTGGGCGGAAGCTCGAAAGAAGGTTTCGATCTCAGGTTGCAGCTTATCCAGCTCCAGGAAAATGAGGCAAAAAGCACACGGGGAGCCGTGCCGATGACTTACCACCGACGTACAAGGTGTTGATTCCTCGCCCTCGACAATATCTCGCAAACACATCACCGGACAAAACCGATCCGATGATATTGCCCAAGTGAGGGACATTGTTGAAAAACGGCAGGGCGCTGGTGACGAGTACGTTTCGTTTTCCTTCCTCCGGGAGGACAATACCGCCGTTGCGTGAGTCTCTAGCCATGGTTGCAGAGAGAGGAACACAATGGTTTGGTTGAGGATGGCAACCGATGGAGGGGTAAGTGGAAAGGGGATATAACCTGCTTCCAGTGCACCCGAAGCTTGTTACGCCGAACTCGTGAGCCAATGGCCTTTTGAGTCATGGCTGAGATGCGGTTTTGCGAAATTCGGTGACTGGTTGTAGGTTGAGTTGCCATACGACAACCAACACATTCTGCTACCAACAGGGCGATGCGAATAAGTCACAGCACGACCTAAGCGTGGGGGTGGGGCCCAGGAGTAGTCTACCCTTTCCCCAGAGTCTTGGCACCTGACGTCGCTGTGTCACATGTAAGATAAACTACTACACCAGCAGATGAAGACAATACAACAAGACATGCGACAGACGGCATACGGCGTAAAACATCCTTCAACTCATCCATCTTGACTATCGACACACTCGCCAAGTAGACACACACACGTGAATGCTGCCTCACCGGCAACCAAGACACCCACCCCACTCCCAACCTCGGGATCCAGTCCCCATCCCATCCCCTGATCTTCGGCATCAAGCCATGAGCCGAGGCGCGGACTGAGAGACCTCCCTCGCTCATCATATCAACCACCCATTCTTTCAACCAAGCTCTCTCCTTTCTCACCATCCCCCTCGTATATTCTCGCCAAAATGACACAGCTCTTCTCCCTCACCATCCCCCCCGTCGCCACCCACCCGGGCGGCACGCTGGTGTGCACGCAGCCCGCGCCGGCCGTCTACCTCTTGACGCTCACGTCGCCGCCCGACAACCGCATCACGGCGCCCGTGTGCCGCGCCCTGCTCGAGGCCCTGGACATCGTCGAGTTCGGCTACCCGCCCGGCGTCGTCGTCACCACCTCCGGCATCCCCAAGTTCTACAGTAACGGCCTCGACCTCGACCATGCCGTCAACACCGACGGCTTCTGGGCCCTGCTGTACAGCGTCTGGAGGCGCTTCCTGACGTAAAGTGACCCATTGTTGACTCCTTGCTCTTCTCGTGGCTTACACCGATTGCTCTAGCTACCCCATGCCCACTGTCGCCCACATCAACGGCCACGCCTTCGCCGGCGGCCTCATGCTCGCCACCGCGCAGGACTACCGCCTCGCGCCCTCACCTCGCGGCTTCCTATGCGTCAACGAGCTGCTCTTCGGCGCCCCGCTAAAGCCGCCCATGGCCGCGCTCTTCCGCACCAAGTTCCCCGCGCTCACGTACCGCAACCTGGTGCTGGAGGCCCGCCGCTTCGCCGCCCCGGAGGCCGTGGCCGCCGGCATTGTCGACGCCATCGCCGAGAAGCCCGAGGACGTGCTGGCCTTCATCGCGGAGCGCGACCTCGCCACCAAGGCCAAGTCGGGCGTGTACGGCGTGCTCAAGGCGGAGATGTACCACGAGCTGATCGACTACATGAAGGCGCCTGGGCTGGAGGGCCACGACGCGAGGTTCGACGAGACGCAGGCCCGCGAGGCCGAGAGGAGTGAGTTTGGAAAGGTGTGGTACGAGCAGTGGCTCAAGGAGACCAAAGCGAAGCTATGAGGAGCTGCGTGAATGTATCATGTATGCCATGTCATTACGTATACCGTGTTCTATACTCCTGTTCTAAAGATGGTCTTTGCAAGTGCGTGTCTGTCTGAGACCGGGGGAATATCGCAGCGCTTTGTGCCAAAACCAAACCAAACCGACCAAACCATGCCGCACCGAACCGAGCTCCTATCGACAAAGGGAAAAAGGAAAATTCGTTTAGTAAATGAACGCCGCAATGCTGACTCCCCTAGGCGACTATGTTTCCGACGGCTCCAATTGGGGGGGGTATCATGGCCTCTGATGTAAACTCCTCAAACCTGCTCTTGCTCCTGCTTCTGTCCAAATGAAAGTGTCCAACTCTGCCGTCTCCTCTCTGTTCATGTTTGTTCAAACACGACTACTCCTCCGGCTGAGGATCCGCAGCTGTGCTCTCTTCCACCGCCTTTCCTTTCGTCGAATCGCCATCTCGAGCCGCTATCATGTCCTTTTCAGCTTGAATTGCCTTCTCTCGTAGCTGCTCGACGTCCTCGCGGCGGACCACCCGCCGCAATCCCTCGCTCGCCTGCATCAAGCCGTCGATGCTGATGGCGTGCTCCGTCATCTGGTGGCTGATGTACGTGTAAACACCAGCCGGGGTGTTGCACTGCAGCAAGTTGCCCTCGTTGAGCTTCAGCAGGGCGAGGGCAACCTGGAAGAGAAACGTGCTGCCGTCGTTGGTGCAGAGGACCACATCCCACACGCGGAACAGTGCCTCGGCGCTTAGGCAGTCGGTGAAGACGGACAGGAACCACTGGAACGTCAGCGCCTCGAGCTCAATAGAGAGTGAGTCCAGGTGCGCCGATAGCTTCGGAAGAATCGACGTCACGTATTGGCGGAGCACCTGCTGGTCCGCACGCGAAGCCATCAGCGAGTGATCGTAGTACCCGTGTGGTAGGATGTTCTCGACGATGGATGTTAGGATCCAGAAGGCATCCTCGGCCGATGGCATGATGAGTAGCAGGTTGGCAGTGATCAGGTTCATGCCCTGGCAGTAGCCGACATCCTTGTTGCGTCGCGAGTACGCCAACAGCACCTCGTTGAGCTTCTCCACCCCGGGGCCCTTGCGGAAGAAGATGTTGTCCGTCAGCGTTCGGTTGATGTCCATCTGAATCTGGCTCACGACGACCGGGTCGTCGTCCTTGCCGCTCTGTGAAACCAGATCATCGTAGTATCCCGGGACGCGCTGCGCTGCCGCTCCAGAGCACTCTGACCAGACTTTGGCGCGGTAGGCGACGGGGATGCCGTTGAGTATCAGGTTCTTGAACTCGTTCCACTTGGCCCGCCCGACCTTGCCCTTGTTGCCCAGTCCGGAGACGCCAATCATCTCGCCATCGGCAACACGCGTCTCGGGGAGGATCATGGCAGGGCGCTCGTATCGGGCCTCCGCCGCCGCCGCCGCCGCCGCAACCGCAGCCTCGCCCTCTCGTCGTCGCTCAGCTCGGACCTTGCGGAGAAAGTCATTCCATTTGACAGTCTTGTCCCGCTGAAGCGCATCGTGCACATCGCTAAGCTGCTGAAGCAACAGCTTGACTGGTTCATTGTCCTCCTTGGCTATCACTGTCGACTCCTGAGATGACTGCGTCGTCTCGCTATCGACGGCCGTCGTCGTGCTCGCCGATGGGACCAGGCCAGAGTTGGTTGACACGATGGCAGGTTTGACCGGTTCTATTTCTGAGGGCTCGATTCCTTCCATCACCTCCAGTGACGGAGCAACGATACTGGGGGTGTGGCTCAGCAGCTCAGTGGGAAACGTGGCAATCTTTAAGTAATCCTGCCACCTCTTCGGCTTGCCCTCCTCGACTCCCGGCTCCTCGAGGCTGCTCGGGCTCTCCGGGCGCCCGTCGCTCGATGAACTGCCCTTGGGGCTGGGGACGTCTTCCAGCGCGTTAGGTGAGATACCGGAGCGGCCGTTCATGAGCATTTCGGTACGACTACCCTTACGTATGTGCCGAGCCATCTGAGCCGCTTCGCGCTGTCGCTTCTTGCGCCGCTGATCGTAGATGAAGCCGAAGCGATCCGTTAGATATTCGCTGTTGGGAAAGTTGTTGTAGATGTGCGTCAGGGTTGGCGGCTGCGTCTCGGGTGGCAGAATGGCATCCATCTCGACAGGACCGTAGCTCTCCTGGCGCGACCCCAAGTTGTTCGGCGGGCTTCCTCTCATGGTATCCCATGCTTCTTGCGCTTGCGCTCTTGGCGTCCCCCGGTCGGAGGGCACGGGGGTCGATCGGCGCATTGCCATCAGTGCCTTAGGGCCACCAGCGACGGACACCGATCGGGGCTGCATCTTGCGCCGTCCTGTCGTAGATGGTGCTCTCAGTGAATCCGCCCGCGTGGAAGTGCTCACAGCCCGGCCCCTAGGCTCAGCTTCGCGAGTGCTCATGGCCCCGCCAGCAACCAAACGCAAAGCTAGGCTGGCCAGCGAAGCAGATGTCTTGCGCTCGCCGGTGGCACCAGACTGGATGCTGGAAGCTCGACTAGAGCTCTTGGCCGAAACAGGATCGGGCGGGTTGAAGAGGTCCTCTTGCAGGGTTGGTCGACGATCCATACTCGAGTGCGATCGAATGACGGTAGCCGGGTTGATGCCCTCGCCGTTAACGCTGCCAGCCCTACTTGCCCGCTTCGCAGTGCCTGTGCCCCATAGATAATCCTTCCATCCCTTCAAAGTGCCCTTTCCGGAGTCGGTGCTGGTATTGTTGTTGACGGGTTGGCCGCTGGCGCGGATGGTAGAGCGGTTCGTCTGGCCGTAAGCGTTGGCGACCACTGTGTCTTGCATCGCATCGCTCATGAGGTCGCTGAGGCTAGAGTCATCATTCGGTAACGTCTTTCCGTTGGTGCGCAGCTCAGCCTCGACGGCGCGCAGGCGTGTCTCCAGGTCGAGATTGGACAGGCCGCATTCTCGAATTATCCTTCGCAGAGCCCTCTCTCGCTCGTCGGCGCGTCGTCGCATTATGGAAATCTGAGCGTCTCGATGGGCCAAGTCCTCCGAGATCTGTCTCACAAGGGTAACCGCGCCATGCCGCGAGATCAATCGCTGAATGTGTTCGTCGTCGGCTTGGTGAAGCGCACCGGGGACCTTGTACATCAACGGGGCATCCTCGAACAGGGCGCTGCGGGCGCTGGACTGGCCGGTTAAGCTATCGACGATGGAGCCGCGGCCGACCTGGGAGACGGAGCGATCAACGGCCTTGTCGGTGGGCGGGCGAGTTGTCGCTTTGGTCCAGGTGGGATCGTCGAAGCGGTCGCGGCCAGGGCTCTCGGGGGAGAAGCTGGGGAAGCTGGTCAGCGACTTGTCGCTCGCGGCAACGCTACTGGACGAGCTGCTGGGCTGGCTGAGGCGTTTGCGGCCACGAGGGCCGCGCAGGGTGGTGCTTTTTGCGCTACGGCTACTATGGTAGGAGCGGAGAGACGTGGTGCTGTGTTGGGAGACGGAGCGCTGGAGGGGCAAAGACGGATCGGCCGCGTCTACGGCCGTCGCCGTTGCCATGGCCCACGGAGACAGCCGAGGCCGTGATGGGTGATGAGTTGGGATGAGTCGAAGGTGATGGTTGTGAAGGTGCGGTTGTTGCTGGGTTGATGGCGAAGGAGAAATATTTGCGCGAGTTGAGGTCCAGGTCAAGGGAGGGAGCAACGAAGCAGCACCAGCAAGGGCGAACGAGGGAGCTTCAGCCGAGGGGCATGCGCGTGCGAATCGGGAATCGGCGGTTGACGGGGATGATGAAGTAAGTTACAGCACTTCTGCGAGTCGCCTTCTAGTCAGCAAAAAAGAGAACGAGGGAGTGAAGCTGGCGGTGACTTCGCTCTCCGTCTCTCGTCGCGGACCTTGATTTTTGTTTTGTTTTGTTGCGGCCGCGTCGTTGTGCGAGGCGAAGGGTGAATTCGGCATGAAGAGTAAAGAGTAAAGCGTCATGGACGTTGTGTGGCTGACGCTTGGTTGGTATGCATTTGCCCTGGGTGACTAGGTTGGCAGGCAAGCTGGGTAGGAATTAGGTACTAGAGGCTCCTGAGCTTAGCACCTGAAGGTCCGCCCCGTTGGCCGTTCACCCCAATCTTCGGCACACGATTAGCGCGGGCACCCACGCACCTCATCCACCGTCACTACCGAATCAGTAAATTGTCCAATGTGCGAAGTATCCCGGACCGTTTTCGTAGGTGTCTCAGCGCCCGCCCTGCCCCCTGTGGTGTACTTCGCATCCCCTAGAATGGTGCCCAACCCTACCCAGATTACGATAACCGGCCCCCTGCAGTTCAGGCTGCTCTCCCACAGCCCTGTCCCCTGTCGTGCCAGCCGCCATCTCCAACGTCAGGCCCTTCCAGCGGCGGACCCGGCTCCCCGGTTCAGCGGCTCACTATCGGGGATTCCAGCAACTCGGCGCCCCCTACTCTTTGCTTTCTTTTTTGTCTCGCCTGGAACCGGCCGCACAAGGCAAAATTTTCTCTCTTCTGAAAAAGAAAAGAGAGACGGAAGAAAATTTTGCTTCAAGTGCTAGAATCTTCTGTTGGGTCATGCGACATTTTTCCCGTTCTCTAAGTTCTCCGAGCCGAGATTGTGGTATATCTGACGTAGATGCGAGACGTGGGCGGGGGTTGTTGCATTGACGGGTTCTCTGAGTGACTTGATTCCGCCGCTGCCCTTGGCCCTTGGCCAGGTACCCTTGATCCCACATGGCTCATCTCCCGCCTTTCAGTCTTCCATCTTCTGTCGGTCTCAAGCCACGCACGTCAGCACAGCATCATTTTATCAACATCCTTCGAACTCATGCTGCTTGTTGATTCAACTGAATTATCTTGCTTTGAATTCTCATATCCTGTATCTATACACCCCAGACATGCATAATTAAACAATTCCTTCCAACACCGTCCGCCGTAATGTGTCCTGCCGAGCCAGCCCCTTTGGTCTTCGGCCCATCATCCTATTGAACATTCCAAAACGCCAAATCATGCATTACTCAAGACAGGTCATTATTACCCCTTCGTGTCATTTTGGCATAGTACATCTCCCGCTCTGCTTCAAGCAAAGCTGTCCTCGGCGTTCCAACGGCTGCTCCTCAGAGACTCCGTTGGATACGCAACATCGTGCTCCACCGTCACCTCTTTCTGTGGCGACGACCCATCTCCCACCAACGTGTCGTCTGGCAGGAGACCTTCCGCGACAAGCGTCTGGTAAAGATCATCCTTAAACAGAACTGTCTCTCGCCGGATAGGCAGACCGTCGAGCTTGCGTAGGCGCTTGCAGCTTGCGGCGAACACAATTTGGTGCAATCGTCGTCGTAGCCGCGTCGTCTCGTCGAGCCGGCTTGCATACATTTCGTCCCGCCCCACGTCTCCGTCAGGGAGCATGAACGGGTCGACGAATCCCGCGCGGTCCATCGAAACTAGGACCTGCACGGATGGGTAGAATCCAATCGTCACTGGATTGTCTCGCAGATCCAGCTGCGTCAAGTGTGGGAACTCCAATAGCAGCTCCGTCACCGTTGTCGAATCTGCAAGTCGGTTGCCTGCAACCAGCAACTTCTTCATCCTTGGGATAAAACGAAGCGGTGCTAGATCCGAGACGGCGTTGAAGTTGAGATTTAAAGTCCGGAGATTTGGCATCAGCTGGCCCAAGTTGTCGGGTAGCGACTGGATGCCGCAGTTTGCCAATTCGAGGAGCTGTAGATTGAGGAAGTCCACCGTTGGCTCGAAAGCGCCCAGGTAGTTGCCGGAAAGGAATAGCTTGCGAATCTCGTAGGCCGCTGAGAGAAATCCAAGGTCAAGTGACTGCTCGCCTCGCTGCTCCCGCAATGAGAGGCTGTCTAGGCGGCGAGCGTGACTAAAACCGGTCAACTCAACGATGCAGTTGCGGTCCGCGTGGAGCGAATGTAGGTTTGGAAGGTTTTTGACGTCCAAGCGGACAAGGTCGTTGTCGCTAAGATCCAGCTCCCGCAGCCCCTTGATGCTAGACTCGACTGTAAACCTCTCCAGCCGATTCTTCCCAAGCTTCAGCCGCGCCAACGCTGGGACCAACTCTAGATTGCGAACCGACGTGATTTGGTTGCCAATCAGGTCAAGCTCCGTCAGGCGCTCCATTTTGATGCTCGCAAAGTCCACTTCCTCAACAAGGTTGTCTCGCGCGCGTAGTAATAGTAGTCCGTCGTGTGCATCAAGCCCATCGAGACTCGTCAGCTGATTGTTGTCCGCCTTGATGCTTCGCAGATGCACGAGACCCTTCAGTGCCGACAGACTCTTAACCTCGTTGCCGGAAATGTCCACGTACTGCAGGTTCAGCAAGTGATCCCACGATGTCAACTCTGTCAACATATTGTACGACACCTTGAGTTGCCGCACGCTAGACGGCACACCGTCAAGATGGCCCAGTGTATTCTGAGAAACGTCAAGAGTCACCAGTTTGCCACAGAACTCATCCAGCATGTGCAGACTACCCAGTCGCTTCTCGTGCAGATCCAACTCGGTGATATCCTCCCAGTATGGCTCAAAGGGCTCAACCTCACTAAGTTTGTCCACAAGGTCTCGTATCGTCATGGACATGACCTTCTTAGCGCCATCGCCCGTTGCCATGTGGCGGCGACCCATTACGTAGCTAACCTCGAACCCAAATGACTGGTCCGAGTTGTTAAGTGTAAACTCAGACAGTGGGCTCAAAGAGAGCTTTCCGACATTCTGACCAATGGCGGCACTCTCGTCTGCGCGAACAGACAAATAGTTGCTGCAAGGCGTATGCCCAACGAGGAAGCTTAAGCTAGCCCGACGGCCATCTGGAGTCTTGTGGCTTATGACGCTCGTGTCTCCAATGATGCTGACCTGACGTTGGTCTTCGACTGGAATCTCGATGGTGCTCTCTTCGTCTTGCTCGTCGATCCGCGACACCGGCCTGGGGATGAAATCTGGTGCGTTATGGGCAACGTGCCGTGAAGCAACTCGGGCGCCACGAATCGACCCCTGGCCGGCGTTCTTCAAGGCGGACTTGCCCACCGAATGCCCGGAATATTTCTTTGGTGTGGGGTTGTTAGACACGTCCTCGTCTGGGATCTCTGGGTCGTCCTCGAGACTATCCAAGTCTTCGGCAAGGACATCCTGAATGATGGATGCCACTGGCGACGAAAACGAAATGGTAAGGTTACGCCTCTTGGTCGTTGAAGGGGGGCTGCTAGCCATGTCCCCCTGCATGCTCTCATCCCGCTTCACTGATTCATCAGGGTCCATCTCAGATCCTTCCATTGCGCGAGCGTCGAGCTTTTCAAACTCCTCTCGGGCCAGAGATGCTACATCTGGGCTCAGGTGCCCATTTGGAGACAGGGTGACATAGCCCCTGGACGGGGGCCGAGGTGACGGAGAGGGACTGGCGGGGAGGGTCATTTGATTGGTCTTGTCGCCTGGGTTGGCCTTCTTGGACGTCGGCAACACGAGGTTCTGCATCTCTCTGGTGAGGTCAACAGATAGGTCGGGAATACTGGCGAACGGGTCGTCTTCACTGTCCTCTGAGGGGAGAATGTTGAGTGTCCGTTGAGGAGGCGTTTCCTTCTTCTTGATCCAGATGTTATTCCGTTTGTCGAGGTACATGCTGCCGACTCGATCTGGGATGAGATGCGATACACTCTCCGGCATAATGATCTTCCTGGAGTCAGAACCTCGAGAAGAGCCCGTAGGGAACGTCCTGTTGGTGGAGCCCCCTGAGGAGTGGGAAGGAAAGTCTCGAGCAGGGCTACCAGGCATATCACGGGCTGGGTTTGTCGAAAGCCGGATGTTGGGTGGATCGCTGATCACTTCATCGTCCGTCGTGTAAGGGATATCGGATCGGCCGCGAGAGCTCTCGACGATTTGTCGCTCAACCTCCTGGGCTACACGGATCGCATCCTTTGCAAGACCCATAGACCGCATGGATGAGGATATGATATCGCCCATGTCGCTCAGCTCCTGGTACTTTTTCAACCTGTTGATGAGCTCGGGATCTTCTTGGCGAACAGGTAGCCTCGACATGGGCCGGCCTTCACGGCTAGGTGGTCGAGACAGTGGTTCCTTAGTCGATTCCTGGTATGAGTCGTCGTCGAAATCAGGGCTGGTTTCGCCGTGTTCGGCCTCTGACTCTTCCACACTCGACAGTCCAGGTGCCCTCACCTGGTTTCGGATCATGGCCATGATTTGTGCGGCTTGGTCAACAAAGTCTTGGGTTCTGATAGACGGTTTTCGGTCCATTTCGCTCGGCGAACAGCTTGACTGTGCGATGCTCTCATCCTGCAGCTTCCGAATCGGCGACTTCCGAGACAGATCGCTCATCCCTTTACTCTCCGGCTCCACAGAGGAATGTCGCGAGTGATTCTGAGATGATCCCCTACTAGGGGTCGGGCTGCGGGGACGTAAAATGGATCTCATCGCCAGGACGCTCGGGTTCGCTAGGTGGAAGGTACCGGGTCGGGCATCCTTTCGCTTTTTCCCCATCACAGACTGCATCTCTCGGTGTGCAGAATCCACGCCGGAGAAACGGTCCTCACGGCCAAAGGCGATATCTGAGCGGTGAAGCGTTCGCCGACGCTTGGGTGTGGGATCTTTAGACGGGGATGTCCTGGGTCTCTTGCCTTCGGAACCATCGCGTAGCAGCGCGGCATCCAGGTCCGGCGCTCCTTTTGCCGGGTTAAGAGACCTGCGAATTTGGCTGGAACTGGAGAATGTTCTGGTGTGCTTGCTTGTAGATGACGACATTGACTTGTTCCGTCTTCTGCGGACAAGCAGCTCCGACTCCTCATCAGGAGATGCTTCGCGTAGTGGCCGTTCGAAAATGGGCTCAACAGGGTGAGAAGTGAGTGGCTTCGGAGGGGTATTCTCTTTGTCGGAAGTTGACAAGTCGTCCTGCGATGCGTACGAAATATCACCGCTGAATTCGAATCCTTCAAGGTCAGGGCCGCCGAATTGGCTGACTGATCTCAAAACAGGAGATTGATCAAGCCCACGGGGGCTGGATGGCGCCGACAAGTGCACCTGGGTATCTGGTGTCGGTGAGCTGTCGTGACGGACGACTGAGCCAAGGGATTGTCGAGAGGTCGTGCCAGACATTGTTTCCTCGAATTGACTGATCCGTCGTAGTAGTGTCTGATTGGTAAAAGTATCGTATGGTCCAAAGAGTTTAAGAGGGCTCCCGCTTGACGGCGCGCCTCGCCCGGCGGATATTTCCCTTTTATCAGGGCTAGGGAATGGAGCTCGAGGCAATGAAGGACTTAAAGAGAACTGGTCGTTTGGGTAGGGATTAGTGGCCGTCCTTATCGAAGGAAACTGCTTTGGTGTGCTTGCTTGCAAGGACTCCTCGGGGAGCATCTCAGAGGTGTCGACTCCCAAGCAAGGGCTAAGATCCCGATAGCGAAACGATCCTTCTGCTGATCGCCCTCCCCTCTGCAGGTTGATGTATCCTCCGGCCCGGGCATAATCTTCGCTGTTCTCCAGGTTGATGGGCTCGTTCTGGCTCGGTCCATCAAAGGCCGTCCGAGGGTCGACTCGAGGATCGAGAAGTACTTGGTTGATCCGTAGCGCCTCAAGCTTTAACTTCAACTGTTCCGCAGGCAGCTCGATGGGCGCAAAGTCCATCTTGCCGTTTTGATCACTCTGTCTCCCAATAAGAATTGGACTGAAATCCTCGTTGCGGATGACGCTCTCGCCACTTGTTTTGCGGGGGTTGACGTCCTCATCACTTGGCGCACTCAAGCAGCTTTCATCTCGGTAGATCTCAGGTAGGCGCGAAGGAGTCGCATCCTCTGGTCCACTTGCTTCACCCGAAAAGACGGAAGTATCGATGTTGAGCTTGTATTGGATTTCCCTTTTCGTTCTTCTTGGGCTCGGGCTGGGTGTCACGTCGTTGGGATATAATGGTTCATCGTCCTCGAGTTCGTCCAGATCAAGACCCTCCAGGCCATGGTGGACATCACCACTGCCGGTGCGCTGGGGGTAGGAAGGCGGGCTCGAGGGCATAGTCGTCTCGTGCTGCTCCTCATCGTCGGTCGGGGATGGAGGCTTAAACATGTCTTGGAGACCATCGGCAGCAGAGCAGAACAGGTCGCGTTGTTCTCCGTATTGAACACCCCCATACACCAGCCGTCGCTTCCATTCTGGTGTTTCAACCTTGCTCTTTCCTGGTGAAGACTTATACTGTATTGTGTTGTGAACGACGGATGCGCTGGTGGAGGCGGAGACAGATCTACTGCCGTTTGCTCCACGTGGAAGTTTTGATTCCTGAGACAACTTGGATGACAGTCGCTTGCTCGAGATGTTGATGTCGTTTGTGCTGCGCTCGCTCAGTGCATTGATACTAGAGTCGTGCGGGCTTGATAATTGAGACTGTGGGCCAAACGTCCTACGTGGTATCCGGCTCGGGGTTGATCTGGGTTTGGTGCTCGCGTCGTCGTCCTTAAAAGGCGGCAGCTGCGCAGCTGAAGTGTCTGAGCCAGGCTGGGAGACCCAGTCCTCGGACAGGGAGTCCAACCAAGCGTGCTCCATTTTGGCACCTTGATAAAAAAGAACTCTGACACCAGACAGTTATTCCAACTCCATACAAACAGGTCCAAATGCTATCGTTTGTGCGGGGTCGCGAAGATGGTGGCCGTGTTGATCGTCGCGGTGGGTGGTTCGTTGGGTGGGCGCACGGGCAGTCGGTGAATGGGCGAAGAGAGATGCGCTAAGACTAGAGGAAGATGTAGGAATTCAAAGAATAGGCATGAAGGTTGGGCGCAAAATCACTTTGGGGAAACATCTGGGAGGTTGTGAGGCGCGAGCCATTGTTGCGCGTATCCTTGAGTTTGGGCGCCGGAATAAACAAGACCAGGGATAAGCGATTGGGAAAGCGTCGTTGCCGTGTCAACAACGTGGGATTTCTATGCGTCACGTGCAATATCACGTTGTCCGACTCAGTTCCCAATCACGTACCTTAGGGTGCAAACGGACTCACTTGAAATGTTCAAAGAGACGTTCCCGGTTTCTCAAAACGATTGAAAAACACTATTGACTCTTTTGAATCATACACTATCGTCAATCACCATTATTCAGGCCGTTTGGGTTCTTTGCACAAAACCACTATACGCGCTCTCACGTGAGGAACGCGGGGCGCGTCACCCATGGAGACGGCGTGAATTTCAACTCCACGCCTCGGAACCCCTGGTGCAGGTACACAAGTGACGACATCAGATGCGGACTGAAGATACCCTCACGCGCCCGCGACGCTCTGTTCCTAGTCCCCGTCGTCTCCCATGGCACTTTCATCGTCGTTGAACCCTCAATCCAGAAACTCATGAACAGGCGGTGTCACTATGCAGCACGCCGATCGAAAGGTGGACCAGTTGGAGCCGTCCTGGGAGGAGGATACGATTTACTGCGAAGCGACTTGCGCACCTGAAGATGTGTTCTACGAAGGATCCGATGACGAAGACTATGACGACCCGACCTCTCGACGACTCCGATACGAGGCCGCAGGCCAACGCTTCCTCAACGGGTGTACTCCACTCCTACTCACGGCAACTCTCAAAGGACCCTTCGACAAGAGTTCGGGATGGACCAACCCCTGGCAGTCGAAGCACCGTACGGCTAAGGCTTTTCAAGGCACAAGGTCGTCCCCCGAGAAGCTTTCAAGACAACCGAAACATGAACGAAATGTGTCGATCCCGGAAACAATTCAGGTTGGGCCCCACGACAGCATGGATTGCCATCTCCCAAGTCCTGAAAGCCTTAAGCAGGCCCCTGTTATAGAGGGACACCCGTACCTAGAGGATGATGAGCTGGAGGTGGTCCAGAAATGGCGGACCACGGTGCAGCCAGTTGCGAAGGATCAGTTTTGGGCCTCCACGCCCAAGGAAAACAAGGAAGAGAGGAAGAGGAAAGCACAAGGGTCTGAATGGTTGCGGAAGGTGGCAAGCAAACGGCGGCGGACAGAGCTCATGGAATCTGGGTCTATCAACTCCCCGATTCTGCGAATATCAGGGGCGTCTCGCCAGGATCATCCTGGTGGATATCTTGGACGCAATATCTCCTTCACTAGTGTTCCTGACCGACTGCCTTCCTCCGCTAATACTGCCGAGAGTTTCTTGCGCATTCATTCGGGTCAAAACCTTGAGCAGGATGCAGGGAACACTCACAACAACGAGGAGGTTGTTGATTCAATCACCGTTTCGTTCACCAGCGCACCTGGTCGACTACAATCACTAGCCAAGCGCATATCACCCAAGCGAAACCCGAAAAAACGTCTTCTTAAAGAAGCAGTAAAGGAACCGGGAGATGTGCTTTCCCAAAACGAGGCCGCTTCCATGAAAGCAGCTGCGACTCTATCATCGCCTGTATCGCAGCAACGGTTTTCCCAAGTTTCAATTCGAAAATCACCTCGTCTCAATCTGTCTCAGCGGATTCTTGAGAAGCATTCTCCAAGTCGACCAATATCCTCGCTTCAGCAAGCCAAGACAGTTCGGGAGGATGTCCCTAAAGAATACGAATCGGTTGACGAGTCTGGAGAGTTGGAAACTCAGAGAGACCAGAGCTTCTGTTTCAGGATGCGGCCAAGGCCGACGGACGACGACAACGACGACGACAAAGTCGACGTAGTCGATCAGACTAATGTGTCTTCTGGGGAGGCCTGTGGATTTGACGATACAGAGTCGTGGTCTGGGCTGTCTTCTATGGACGATGAAGAAGTAGAGCTGCTGCGTGTGGCAGAGGACGACTCTGTTGAACCCAAAACCTCAAGCTCGAAAATTGTCGCCATGTCCACCGCCCCAGAAAGCGGGGCCATGCAGGTTGATAGCAACGCAATGTCCAGTGGCCTGTCGTCCTTGGCCAGTGAGGACTTTACTGGGTTTGACATTGATGTTCAAAGCGAGGCCGACGTCGAGATGGGAGGCGATTCGGATACGTCGAGTGGTTCAGAGACCGCCAGCGATGGATCGTTTGAGTCTGGGGATACCATTGAGGTAGCCGTGATGGAACCAAGCGAGCCCACGGTCCAGCAAGAAATATCGAACAACGAACAGACATCCGAGGTTCATGTGGCAAACGGTAAGGAGCGATCAGTTCCTGAAGACGGCGCAACCGAAGAGAATGGTTCTGAAAAGTCCGGAAGTGAATCAGAGAATGATGGCACAGATAACAGCTTGTCACAAGTGTCAGATGCATGCGATCTAGCTTCTGATGCACAGGTTGATCTTTGCAAGTCTGCGCCTTTGCATCTTCTGAAAGACTCAGTTAAGCGGCTTGTCCCCAAGACCCTTTGGGCAAGACTGTCTCACTCGTCCTCCCCTGCGCTGACGCCGGATCACGAAATTGACAAGTTCTCTCACTTTGATGCCGCCTTGGAGGAGTGTCCACAGGAGAATCCGATTCTGAATAAAGTTGGCGAACTTAGTCAGGGGCAGTCTATCGACACCTCAGCGCCCGAAAACCTGGCTTCTTCAACAACATCCCAGCCATCAGAACACGGCCAGACAGTCCTAAGACTCGGCCATCCAATGGAGGTAGACGAGGCAGATCCAGACACAGAACCATTTCCCATCTCTCAGCAGAGTCCCTGGGCTGAAAACAGGCTCTCTCAATTCGCAAAGCTAGCTGAAAACGCCCTCCCTCAGGACAATTCTCGAGACACTAGCACTCCGCAAATGGTAGACGACGCATCTACGACGGAACCATCAGCCATAACAACTCCTCAGGTAGCCGACCTTACTCAAGAACCAATTGCGACTCAAGATGGCACGCCAAGTGTCAACGATGTAGCCCGACTGTCATCATTACATCCACTCGTCACGACGTCTTCTACTTCGAGCCAGATGCAGAACCACTCTGCCACACCCATCACACTAGGCATCACACCGGCCATGGCGCCACGTCCGTCAACACCGGAACCCCAGTTTTCGGTGAAATCATTCGCTTCGTTCATGTCACCATCTCCGGAACGTCGGTCTCGCAAGTCGGTACGTGCCGCGTGGCGAGACTCTGGGTCGCGGCTTCCCAGCACGCAAGGTATCCTCGCATCTGCTACCAAGAATCCTTGGAAGGCCGACGTTTCACGGCGTCGTGTGTCGTGGGCGCTGCTACCGCATGAGGTGTCAAGCTCAACCACGAGTGTTGCAATGCCGCCGCCATTGGAGGCTAGGGGGAGACAAGTCTCGCCACCGCCGACAACCCCCATTGCAGAGCTGCCAACGTCGGGAGATGCCAAGTTTCACGAGCATTTCACAGCTGTTGCGAACCGAACCAAAGGCTTGCGGCAGCGCATCTTGCCTACAGCATCTCAACGCACGCTGGGCAGCCCAGAGGCCCAGGCCATGGCCGAGACATTCCTCTCCGCCGACCAACTCTGGAAGCCAGACGACGAAGAGCAGGACGAGAACAAGGCCGACAGTCATCACAAACCTACGCACGTCCAGGAGTCACAAGAACCTCTGGATATTGTGGAGGACGTTATCCGCGAGATGGGAGGTTATCTGGATGCATGGGACGTGGATATGGAGCTGGACCAAGCCCGAAAGACTGGCAGCATACAGACACCCCAGCTCACACAAAGCCCTTGGTGATGGGGCCTTTGGAGTCGCTCAATTTTTGTTTTTGTTTGCAACCCTTTGTAACGATACCCGTGGAGATCGAGCAAGAGGTTGGTTTGGCTTGTGATTATAAGATACACGGCATGCGCCCAAGGAAACTTGTCAGGAGTTCAGGAGGTAGGTAGCTTGCACTACACAGCTTCAACAGGCATGGCAGCCAATAAGGGGGCTCGGCGTTTGTAGCAAAGATACCTTCGTATTATGTCATTGGACTTGAATTGAAATCGTTGCTCCGGGTCACGGATGCGAATTGTCAAAGAACCTGCTCTTCAGCACGTGTACTACCGCTTTGTCTAACACTGAAAGCAAGCTCTAGTGCATCCGCCTCATTCTCCGGTCCTCAGGGGCTAACCACCCTGACGGCGCAGCCCTCATGGCCCCCTTCGCGGGCCTCATCTGTCCGCCCCTCAGCCGTAGCCCATGAGTCTACGAGGCCAGAGCTGATTCGCCAGCGGCGACGAGACTCGCCAACTACTTTATGTGGCAGAATTCCGCGCTGGATATCGCTGGGCCGCTTCCCCTTGTTGACTTTTCACGGATGGACATAGACGCACCCCCTCCCCTCCCTTGCTTTGCGGTGAGGTGGCACTAAAAGCAGGGCTGTAGAGGCCGCGTCCTGCATCCCGGGAGCACATGGCCGCGAGGGCGGATGTCTGTGGATGGCGGGATTCCAGGGAGGGTTTGGGTGGCGGGTTGCGGTGAGGGCTCGATGGTCGGAGAAGCGGCGTCGTCGTGTTGTCAGCGGAGGATCCGTAATTCCCAGAGGCATCAAGCTTTCGGAAACAAAGGGGCCATGACGAATGCGCGGGAGGTTTCGTAGATGCCTGGGTCGATCTGGCCAGGAATATCTGGCTGGATATCTCGGGGGAGAAGCCGGCTGAGTGAAGAGTGGGACTGTCTTTATCCAGTCCGGTCCCGGGACGGCATGCCTGCGTTGAGGCGGACAGCTCATTAGTCAATCAGGGCAGGGCGGTCCACGTAATATCTGGTAGCAATGCTGCAGCAGCAGTGTGCTGCGAGCTTCGTCTCGAATGTCGTCTTCGCCTCGGTCTGATGCCGGTGCTGAACTGAACTGGGATGGCTGCTGCAAGACGACCTACTCACCGTACCATCTCATTTACCGTAGGGTCGGACGGCATTGAAGTCCCCGGAGTAGGCGCATGTGTCTCCCCCTCATCCGGGAGGGCAAATCCAGATGCCCGGCTAGATGGAGGCCGATGGAGACGGATGGACCTAGGTCAGACACAGCTCGGGTCTAGGAAGCTTGGCCGCAGATGAGAGAACAGAGATCTAGGTCACAGATCTCTTGACACATCTGTTTCATGCTAATCCAAGATTCTCCGTGGCGGCAGATTCTAGTTCAGAATCTAGGGTATCCAGCACACGGCCGCCTGTTGTTGGGGCGTGTTCGCCTTGATGATCCCCCTGGATCCGACCCGCGGGCCGGCTCAACCATCTCGATGTCTCACTTGGGTATTAAGGTCGACTCAGATGCAAGTTTGATTTCAGTCGCGAGGACATTAAACTCGGCAGGGGTTGGGTTTGTAGGTTGGCAGCTCACATCGCTGAATGGGAGGCACGTTGCTCGAGGGCGGACCCCGATTGGCCGTTGCAGCTCGGCGGGCGATATGCACATCTTCAAGCGAGTGTCGTCAGAGCATGCCTGAGACCAGAGACAGTGTCTCGCTAAAGGTCGGGGTAGCAAAGAAGCTGCGTGGATTGGACAATCCGGCCAAGGGTTCGGACGGCTCAGGGCGTTACTAGGCCTTGGAATCCTAGGGTTGGGGTTGAATTGCCTGCGGCAGACAAAGAGAAGTCAGCTCGTAGTCTTGGTGGTGGTGTTCGTTTTAGCTTGGGTAGGCTGCGGGCTGTGCCGCCCGTGCTTGTCAACGGCCTTGTGTTTGCGTCAAACGGGAGCACCCACCCGCCTTATCCGATCAACCGCCACGGGAACAATGAAAAAAAAAAGGAAGGCTGGAAGAATTTGTAAGTTTTGGCCGGGTCGCAGAAGCTGCAACGGTGGTTTTCTCGGCTACCAGGGTGAGTGTAGGGTAGTCCAGATACTTGCACCTAATATCAAGGGTTAAGTGTCGTAGATAAGTAGCAAGGAACCAATTATACCCTTCACAGGATGCAGGACAATGAGCAGAATAATGGCTGGTGCTATCTATCGACTGCAAATGCAACTGCAACCGCAGGTCAATCTTGCAGCGCCGGTCGATGGCATGATGGGCGGGGCCTGCCTGGACATGCTGCGTCCTGTGGGTTGCTCGCTGTGACTCTGTTTTGCGGTCTCGCTCAGCACATGCATGGCATTGGCATGGCTTTTGCATGGTGTGGCTTCCATGGGATGGAATCGACGGCGTTGTTGACGGACTCCGATTAACGACACACCCCTGGGGCTAGGTCCAGTTGTGGGTTGGATGTGCAGAAGGAAAAAGAAAGCATAATCAAACCAAAACCCTCAAGGTAGCACTGTTCGTAATGTTAGGATACTGGACGAATATTTGCGGAGTGCGGCTGGTGAGATGCCGCGGAGTAGACGGTGAGGAATTGCGATCGAAGGTGATGAAGCCAGGGCCCAATGAAGGCAAGTTCCATGTTGAGTATTGAGGTGAAGTTGAAAGGCCATCCAAAAATGAGAGACGATGTCGATATCCGTATCGATTATGCCATGCCATGATGGGGTGGTGCGCTGGCAATGATGATGGCATGGCCTTCGAACACAAACGGGAGAGACAACAACCGGAAACCTGACCAGCGATACAAATATGGGTCAAGGCATTCAACGAGAGTCTGATACGGCCCAATAGCCTGTCGATGGCATCCTGCTGGTATCGTTTTGTGTGTGTGTGAGTGCGTGTGTTAGTGCCGGGACGACTGACAGACCGTTGAGGCTGGAACCAATCCGGTCCATGCGGGCTGCCCCAAAGACTCCGGGAGGCGGTTCTTGGAGAAGAAGACAAGGGGGGAGGAAGTTCCGGGTGAGTGGACGGCCAAACGATCCCTCCATGCGGAGACAGAGATTGAGAGACGACCAGCTCCGCACGCCCAAAGTCGAATCTGAACAGGTGACGAGGGACCTTATCACGATGTCATGACCTTGCCCGCATTTTGGCCGTCACATGACAGTCCATCTAAGCCCCGGTTCCAAACGGTTGGTCCGATAGCCCCGCACTAGAGTTAATCAAGATACCGTTTGGGATCGCGCATAAAGGCGGCGAAGAAACCGGAGAGAGCACAGTGGGGACCATGCGATAGCGGGAGACGTCGAGGATGAGCCGAGAAGTGGTCCGTCAAATGCATCTCTTTTGAATGGTGCAAACGGAGAAGCCCAAACAGGATTAGCTGGGGAATGCAGACGCAGGCAGGATGGGGCCTGAAACCCAAGCCACCCACCAGTCTTGCTTGGTGTCAGTGTGCCAGAGCCGCCACTGTCATGCGCCGTGGTTGTGATGTCAGGTTGGTAGGTAATCTAAGTAATTGGCGGTTGGGGAAGTGTAACTGCGGTGGTGTTCTGTTGGGTAGGAAGAAAACGGAAAATGCCATCAGCCAATCAGCGTGACCAATTGGTAACAGAAATATGCTACCGTTCTGACTCCTTGCCACTCGTTGCACTTTGCTTGGCCTCATGACAAGAATCACAAGTCCGAATCACGATGGCGCGGAGGCAGGGCAAGGGTAAGGTAAGATACCTATTGGTAGGGCAAGGGAAGGGGAAGGGAAGCTCCCTGTCATTGTTTGGGCAGCGGGCCCGGCGGCCTCAGTGCGACCTGATGGCTGATGCCCAGAGCCTAGTCCAGGGAGCAAAGCAAGCACCTTGTTGGAAGGGCTCCGCTCACGACAGTTGCACTTCTTGGCTCCATCGCTGACCGTCGACAAGAGGGGGATGGCGACGCAGCGCAGCGGGTCGCGGGCCCAGAGTCGATGGAGGATGGATGGCTCTGAGAGGACGGCCGGTTGACTTCATGATAAGGTCATGCATGGGGGATCTGACGCTTGCTGCCGATGTGGATGAGGTGGATGAGGTGGATGTGGGTGCGGAGCGTCCGAGAGCGGGACTGCGAAGATGGGACACTGTGGATGGGGGCATTCCGGACTGTGAGCAGCGAGCACGCACTTTGACGCAACCCTGACACAACACACAATGGAAACCAGAACAACACAGCATTGCCCACGCTTGCTCGACTATATAAACCAATGTAGAGATGCCAAACTGCTGGTGGCGAGAGACACGGCAGCCCATGGACTGATGCGTGCATGCGCTGGCATTTGCTCATTGATCGCAGGTAGATGTATGGGCATGGATCGAACGGGATGAACTGATGCGATGCCGGGTGAGATGGTGCTGTCGACCTGTACCGTACGAAGCCTGTGGGCGGGGACATGGGCGGCAGATGGTTGGAGTGGAGGTCCCAATACCGACGACGACGCGACGACTGACAGACGGACAGCCGGGACAAACCGACTGACCGATGACTGATGTCTGGTATTCGTACATCTGGATACGCACATGCATTTCTCTTCTAGTCTAACTACCTAGCATGAGACATAACCCAACCTAGATCAGACCTCCCTGCTTAATGCTTAGAGTGATGCGAGGGTCACGAACACCTTGTGCGAATGGCACGAATAAACATATGCCTAACAAAACCAAATACATACCTGGAACGAAGTACTTTAGTAATTCTATGACATAACTACGCACTATCCTCCAGGCCATGTGTCGTGTTCATGCCATTAGCAAAGCTTTTCATGTCCCTAGCAAGACTCAATGCTTCCTGTACTTATCCCGAATACCGGTACATCTAGATGGATGACGGGTGATTGAATTCAAAATGCCTACCCACTTACACACCCCTACGAATACGAAGCCAACTTGGCATGGAATTTACTAGTACCTTTATCAACTATGCCCAATTCTCACACCGGAAGGCCTAAGCGGAGATTTTAGAAGTGCCATGATTCCTCGCCTCAACGAGATAACCAAGACGGCACATCCAGAAACCCCAACACGTGGTGGGGAACCGGGCTCCGAGTTCGAGCGGCGACCCGTGCAGTGGGCAGTGGACAGCGGAGGCGTCAGTGGGGCCTGTCTACCAAGGTACCTAATTCGCCGGTGAACAGCCCCCTCGAGGCTCGAGTTGGCAGCCAGCACCCAGCGGCCTGGAATCCAAACCCCCCTGCCCTGGCAAACCTGGTTGCCATCCATGGGAATTGGGAAGCACAGGGCTCCTGCTTGCGTTCGCTGAGCGCCGGGAGCCACTAGAACCCCACGAAGCGCCCCTGTGGCCTGGTGCTCCGCTCCCACTGACGGCCTCCCTCCCTGAGACTCTTCAATGCATCCCCTGTCAGGCTGGCTCCCAGATTATCCATTCCGCCCCGAGGACCGGCTAGAGGGTATCTGGCAAAACACACCCCTGGAAGGAAGAGGAAGAAGAAGAAGAAGAAGAAGAAGAAGAAGAAAAAGAAGAGAGGCCGGGGGCAGCGGGTAACGGGCCACAGAGCAGTAACACGGGCAAGCACGACCCTTCTACCCGGAGGGTCCAGCCCAACCCGGCCCAGTTCCAGCTCGCTCAGTTCAGCCCAGTGTTGTTTGGATACATCCGTACCACATAGACTACGGTGCTGCCACGATGGTGATCGCCCAGCAATTGAGCTGCGAGAAATGGAACGGAGAGACCGTGATGTGCTGTAAGGATGCTGTAAGGATGGGGTGCTCTTTACTGCTGCTCGCCTTGGGGACACTCCCCCAGTTTCTCCAGGCGCGCCCCTTCGCACTCCCCGCGGGAGGGCTGATTGTGCGGCGTGCCTGGTGCAGAACTGCAGCGGTCCGGTTGGTGGGCACTCCCCTGTGGCACTCCCCTGTGGGGATCAGCCTGCACTCCTGCAGCGAGTTCCTTCCTTCTCTCCCCTCCTCCAAGAAAATACCCGACAAAAATACAAAAGTGGAGGGGCAAAAGGCCGCCCGGGCCATTTTCTCAGTGAGACCAAGTGAGATAGCCCCCGCCGGCAGTGCCCACCGCATGTACGAATCATTCCTCCCACGCCCACAATCCGCGGGCGACTTCTCTCACTCTTCCAACACTCGCCGCCCTCACACTCGCAACTCGTCGTCCGCATCTCTCTCTCTGTGTCGCGCCTTTGCACGCCCAATGTTTGCCTCATGTCCAGCCCGCATTCTGAGTACGAAAATGCCGCATCCGCTGTCCCAGTGAGCTTGTCCTCGAGCAGCCAGACAGCGGCAGCGGCAGTGGCGGCGGCAGGTCCTGCCCCAGACGATGATGCCCCAGGCGCTGCCAGAGACGCCGCAATCACAGCGGCCACAGCAGTCGCAGCAGTCTCGGCACAACCACTGACAGAACCGGCCCCGGAGCCACTGCTAGCACCCCGGGGCGAGGTGTCGCAAAACACATGGACCCCGGCTGCTGCCAATCCCAACCCCAATCTCAATCCCACTCCCACTCACACTCCCACCTCCGTCACCACTCCTCCTACCACCGCTCCCGCTCCCACAACTACGTCCACAACTCCTCCAGCCAATCCTCCCACCAACGTGCTGGCCCAACTCTCCCTTCCTCCCTTTCCCACATCAGCCTCTTCCTGCGCTGGCTCTCTTGCTCCCCAGTCGTCCACCGACAACGTGCCCATACCCATGCCGGTTCCCGCGCCGATCCCAGCGCCCACGCATGTTCCCCGTGGTGATGCCAATCCTGGCGACGCCAACAATAAAAAGCCCCGAGGTGCCGGCTCACTGCCGCGCCAGTCTGGCCCTTCCCTGTTGTCCCAGGCCTTGGCTTCAGCTCGTGGCATCCCGTCTTCTATAACTACATTGTCCCCCTCTTCCACTTCGTCTACTCTCACCACAACTCACCAGCCTAGCGGCCGGCCTTCGACGAGACAGAAACCTCCGACGCCCGCCACACCGATATCTCCCACGACTGCCACAACACCAGCCGCGACCGCCTCTGCGCCCACTCCACCATCAGACCGCGACGTCGCCGTCCATTTCACCAACTCTCTGCCCCAAGATGTCCCCGCTCAATGCGGCGACTCAAGGCCGCTGAAAAGAACCGCTTCCCAACCCATCGACATGGTTTCCTCCACCGCCCTCACCACCACCATCACCAGCATGGCCACCCTCGCCACGCGCGAGGCCGCCAGTGTCCCCTCCGCGTTTACCCACTCGACTCTCGCCAACTTTCGAGACATGGTAATCGATACCCGCCACGACTTGGATCTCCCTCGAAACCGGCCCTCCGCCTCTCTCGACATTGATCTTGACAGTCCTTATAGTCCCCGATCCCTCTCCCATACGACACCGCTCACTGGCCTGGCCCCTAAGAAAACCGAATGTCCTGACGAAAACGCGCCCGTCACATCTCTGCGACAGGATGATGGAGGTAAATCCATTGATAGGTATCGGCCAACCCCTCCACACTGGATCAACACGGCCCCCGAGAAGAGGGAGAAAATCTGGTCCATCGGCTCTGGCGAAGGCGACGGAGAGGATGGTTTGGTCGAAAAGTCGGTCACCGAGGCAATGGCTGGTGTTGAGCCAAGCACGAGAAGTCGAAAGTCAAGTTACAGTCTTCGCTTCTTCAAGGAAGGTCTTCCAGCCGAGGACAAGGTCCGCCGAAGGGATTCCAGGCATGCGAACAAAGATAAACTTACGCCCACTACGGAAGAAGTCGGCGAACCCAAGCCTCGAGACGCAAAACACAAGACCGCTGCGAGGCAACCTACCACAATCCGATCTCGATCTGAAGACCGAACTCCCCTACAGCCCTCTAATGCGCAGACTACGCCTTCCTCGACCGCTGGTGAACTCCCCGTGCTCAGTACGTCACCAGACGAGGATTACTTCACCTTTGCTATCAGTAGCTCCGCAGAGGACAAAGAAAAGCCGTCGTCGTGGGCAGCACAAATTCCCAGGTCTCAACCCGCTGATCACACCGAGGCCAAGCCTGTGGGTATGCCAGGACAGGTGGGGCCGACCCCGGCTACCGAGACCGATGCCGACCTTCATACCGAAGTAGTGGATGCACGACGGGAGTCAGGTGACAGCTCCAGTACCGAGGTCGCTGGATCTCATGATGACGGAGACGCGGACGAATCGGGCGAGGAGAAGATCTCATCTGCTGTTTTCCTGCCCCACCAGGAACTGCGGGAATCTTGCGTACCTGTAGGCGAGACTCCCCAGGAGCGGGCCGCCGCCCGCGCCTCTGGGTCGCGGACCCTCTCCCAGACTAAGCAGCATCCGTGGCTTGTCAAGGCCGATGAGCCCGAGCCTGAAATCCAGGAAAAGGATGAACCTCTTTATGGCCTCTCTCGCCTCCCATCTCGCGAGAGCCTTGCCTCGAGACGCGGGGATCTTGTTGTCGAGAGGCTCCAAGAGTGTCCTCCTATCGAGGATGAAGAAGTGAAAACCGTTGTTCCTCCCAAGCTCCCCCAGCCTGTGAATGAGTACGAAGACCATGTCCATGAGCACCAGCACCACGTTCCGGAACCTCTTGAGGCCATTGAGCTCATCCCATATAAGCACCAAGTCGGTGGCCACACCACCTTGTGGCGCTTTTCTCGCAGGGCCGTTTGTAAGCAGCTCAACAACAGGGAAAATGAATTTTACGAGACCATTGAGAGTTATCACCGTGATTTGCTGCCCTTTCTTCCTCGGTACGTTGAGATCCGGTTTCAGAGGCTTTTGTGAGGCTTAAAACATGAAACGATGTCCCTACGTGTCCTCGTCCTTTGACTAACATGACATTAGATACATTGGAGTATTAAACGTCACTTTTCAAAAACAAACTCGCCGTAAGAGCACTTCCAAGAAAGACGATGGCGCGGCGGCAGAGCGAAAGAAGTTGCAGGAACTGGCGGCAACAAACCGTGTGGACGCGGAGAAAAGCGGCCGAAAGACGTCTCACGGAAGGGTTATTAGCCAATCCCTGGCTAGCAGCAACATCCCTATCCCGACCGTGACATTTGACGACAACAGACATATTCTTCCCCGCAACCTACTCCAGCCTACGGCACTTCCAGAGTCGTTTCGACGCCGAAGCATTTCCACGACCAAAATCCCAGTCTCGTCGAGATCGAGCATCCAGACTCGTCCGCCGATGGATGACAGGCCAAACAGCTGGGGCGCGACAACGGTCAACAAGCGACTACGCAACGAGGTGTTTAACGATGCCTTTCTCAAGGAGCCCGTCGAGATTCATCGACACCGTCGGCCCCACCAGAGATCTATTCCACGACCGACGTTGCAGCGCCTGCTCCGATCCACCAACTCAGACCCTAGTTTGCTGCTGAGTGGACGTGACTCGACATTTGGCGATGGTGAAGAGACGACTAATAGCCAGTTGAGGCAGCCTATGCATCCCTATTCGCACAGCAATCTCGGACCGGACCTAGATTGTGTACAGTCTGAGCCTGATGCACCGGAGCACGACGAAGTCAAAGACGTGACTGGAACGAGCGCACCTGAAGCAGAGACTCTCAGAGTCAATCCCATAGCAGCGAAGAAGAAGCGAAGGTACTCGGCTGGTGGACTTCGGCGGAAACCTCAGGACGTCAGAGAGTCGAGGGGTGACCTCAAGTATTTCGAGGAAGCTGACGGTGGCGATGACGAAGACGCCTCGGTTCAAGACGCAGACTCATGTTCGCACACCAACGGCCATAGCACCCCGGATGTTAATGGCGCCTCGGAGGATCCTACCAACCCCGAGCCGGCAGACTCTACCTATAGCTCCGGCTCCGCAATAACATCTGCCCTGCCAAGCCCCACTCCCGAATTCACCAAGATTCCTCGCCCGGTCAACCCGAAGGAAGCCAAGAAAGGGGACAGGGTTGAGTACTTTCTGCTCTTGGAGGATCTAACAGCAGGCATGAAGAGGCCGTGCATGATGGATCTGAAGATGGGCACTCGACAGTATGGCGTGGAGGCAACACCGAAGAAGCAAAAGTCACAGCATGAAAAATGCCGAACTACGACATCGGGCGAGCTAGGGGTGCGGATCTGCGGCCTTCAAGTCTGGAACGCTGAGACGGAGACATACGATTTCCAGGACAAGTACTACGGCCGGAAACTGAAGGTGGGCATGGAATTCCAGGGGGCGCTTCAGAAATTCCTCTACAACGGTGTCGACTTGCATAGCGTCCTTCGCCATATCCCTGTGGTGTTAAAGAAACTTGCTCGGCTCGAAGAAATTGTGCGTGGTCTAGAAGGTTACCGCTTCTACGCCGCGAGCTTGCTCATGTTCTACGACGGCGACATATCAGAGGACCCGACCGAATACGAGACGATGTACGATTCGACAACAGACTTCGCCACAGATACGGAAGAGACGACTCGAACAAACAAGAGGAACAAACGGGAGATTGACTTCAAGATTGCCGACTTTGCCAATAGTCTGACACCCCAGGACAATATTGAGGACAAGCCATGTCCGCCACAACACCCTAATCAGCCCGATGGCGGGTTTCTGAAGGGACTACGCAGCTTGAGGAGATACTTTCTCCGAATTCAGCAGGACGTGAGGGAAGAGCTGGGTCTCGATCCTCGCGGGCGGCTTTCGGCAGCGATGGACTACCCCCAAGAGGATGACGATGACGAGGGGATAGTCAGCTCATGATCGATTTTCTTCGATCCAGAGGTGGACGGGAGCCTGATACCCACCCTTTTTTTCTTCTAACAAAGAACTTCGCCGCTTGTTTTCTATTTTCATATTTTTCACCTCACTTTCTGACCTCTTTTTTCTTCTCTTTACTGTCTGTCTATGCGGAGTTCAAAGGGACTTCTTGCAGGAACGAGCTAAAAACGGCCAAACGGACTAGGACATGCGCGTCTTATGACATTTTGTTTTCAAAAACATACCCTGCATTGATTTAGGCGCAAGCAACGGAGGGAGATGTGTTCAACCGGCCCTGGCAGGAGTTATTGTCTTTCTAAAACATGTTCTTCGCGTTGATCCTTTGACCCTTTGAGGGCTGGGTAGGGCTTGGAGGGAAGGAGGGACTGGTTTTATTGCTTGGGACTTTTTCTTAAGGGCCGGCGATGGGTGGTACGGAACCAGAATGATGTTTGTTTATGGCCTATTGGAGCCATTGTTGCTTGTTTGTGGCTACGGGGCGGCAGGATGGGTATCGGGCGGGGAACCTGGGGTGGGAATCTAGAGTGTTAGAGAAAATGCGACTAGAAGGGACCTTGACCCTATATCTATCTTTGATTGCTTCTTCTATCTTGAATTTAAGTACTAGTGATGTTATCGCCGAGTAATACGAGGAGGATGTGAGGGGTTAACTTGGTGACCCGATATGACACTACGGTGTATCCTGGCTCATCCTTGCATTACCTAGCAGCGATCTATCACACATCTCACTCTTGTCTCTCACGTTGAATTGGTGACTTTGCGTTGTCTCCTCAATCATTACGACTCACTCACAATGGGTTCCGTCATATCCACCATCCAAGGCACTATCTTTATCGTTTCCTCCATCATCAGAACCCTCTCCTCGCTCAACACGCAGTTCTCTTCGCTTCTCGGCCGAGCCACCGCCCCGCCTACTCTTCCCGTGCCAGACCCAACGTCGTCGTACTGGCTCGACGACCCGCCGTTTCCCGCGCTCTGTGATGTCCAGGGCGAGCTGCCACTGGAGGCGGACGTCGTCATTATCGGAAGCGGAATTGCTGGAGCATCTGTGGCGAAGACCCTTCTTGAGCTGTCCAGCGAGGATAAAGGCGAGCTCAACGTTGTCGTCTGCGAGGCGAGGCAGCTCTGCAGCGGCGCAACGGGACGCAATGGTGGGCACATCAAATGCACGCCCTACGAGGCCTTCTCGATCTCCAAGACCAAGCTTGGGCCGCAGCGGGCGAGGGACCTTGTCAGATTCCAGATGAAGCACTTGCCGACGCTGTTGGAGGTCGGGGCGGCGGTACCGGCGGGTGAGGTCAGGGAGGTGCAGACTGTGGATCTGTTCATAGAGCAGAAGGACCTCGAGACTGCGAGGGGCGAGGTCGAGCAGTTGAAGGAATGGCTGCCAGAGGTGGATTGCCGAGTGTTGGAGGCCGAGAAGGCGAGAGAGGAGGTAAGAAAGCAGAAAGCGAGGTTTCTTTGGTTATGCTGATCATGCTCTAGTTCGGCGTCAATGAGTCCATCGCCGGTGCGGTGTCGTACAAAGCCGGTGCTCTTTGGCCATATCGGCTCGTCACCGGCGTATGGAATGACCTGCTTCAGCGGTATCCCAGCCTAACCATCAGCACACACACGGCAGTTGAGGCGGTCGACCACACTCCAGCGTCCTCCCCGTATGCGTACTCGGTCAAGACATCTCGCGGCACCGTCAAAGCACGGCACGTCATCCACAACACCAACGCCTTCGCGCCGCGGCTCGTCCCCTCTCTCCGGGGCAGACTCACCGGCGCGCTGGCACACATGTCGGCTCAGCGCCCCGGCACGGCATTCCCGGCGTCGCACGGCGGGCGCTCGTGGTCGGTCGTGTACAGCCCGGGGTTCGACTACGTGACGCAGCGGCCGGACGGCGCGGACGGCACGCCAGGAGACCTGATGGTAGGCGGGGGCTTCTTCCGCAGCCGCGAGCAGGGGCTGGACCAGATGGGCGTGTGGGACGACTCGCGCATCGATGCCCTGCCGGGGATGCACATCCGGGGCGTGATGCCGACGACGTTCGAGCCGCGGTGGGGGGAGGGCGGCGTGGTGAAGAAGGCGTGGACGGGCATCTTGGGATTCACGGGGGACCTGATGCCGTTTGTTGGCCGAGTCCCGGGCCCGGGCTCCGGGGAGTGGATCGCAGCGGGCTTCAACGGCGAGGGCATGGTGTGGGCGTGGCTCTGCGGGACAGCGCTGGCGGTCATGGTTCTGGGAAAGGAGGATGAGGAGCTGGAGAAGGGGGTTGGACGGCCGGGAGGGAAGCTGGCTGAGTGGTTTCCGCGGGAGGAGCTGAAAGTTGATCGGGGCAGGTTGAGGAGGGCCGAGTTGAAGAACTTGGCCGATGTTATTTGAGTTGGTGTTTCTCAGTAATGCTGGAGGATAGTTCGTACCTACAAGACTACTTTGTTAAAACAGAATGCGCTGCATCTACCGAACAGGCCAAAGGAAGACATTGGTGGGCAGCTGTCTGCCAGCCACTTACACCTGTGCGGGCGGCTCTCCCCCAGCTGCCCACCACGTTGACACTCTCACCACCCACCTCGCGTAAACAAACACCTCTCGTCGCATCTTGCACTTACCCACAACCGCATCTATTGTTCTACACCTTGAATTGCATTGTTGTTCATTGCCATCAACGTCATCCATATCCACATCATGGCTCTTGACGGCCGTATCGACACATGGCGCACGCGCGTGCCCAGCCGTCAAGACCGCGAGGACCCCTTCGAGGGCGATGGCTTTGAATCACGCCCTACGACGCGTCTGGTAAAACCCCACGCTACGCGTGTTGACTAGAAATATGCTGACGAGTCCTGTTCACAGACCTTCCGTGAGCCAGACCCGCCGGTCCGTCGTCCGTCTACGCGCCTCAGCTTCCTCCGTGCTGCTACGCCGCTTTTTGGACGATCGTCTACATCTTTCAGTAGACCCTCTACCGCCCTGTTTGAGCGGAGGTTCAACAACAGACGGAAGGGGCTTCTGGGGCTGTTCAGTCGCAAGCGCAGGCACATGGACTCTACTCCTTCACCTGATCCTATCCCCCGGGAGCCGGTTAAGTTGAACTTCCTCTTTGTCGGAAGTAGCTCTTCGGGACAAACGTCTTTGCTATTGTGAGTGTAGGAATGATATTGTATTTACTAAAGGTAGCTAACCTCGTACCATAGCCGTGCTCGGTATGGATACTTTCCAGATGTAAGTCCTCGGATCTACCAGCCTTGACATGCAAACACTTACGACATAGACTCGCGCTTTCGCTCGGCCTTTGTATGAGACCTATGCCAGCGACCGCGTTTGCAACGGCCACCCTGCACGCATCGAGCTGTAGGACACCTCGGGCGTGCCAGATCTCAACACGGTCGAGCGCCTGACGTACATGACTTGGGACGCCATTTTCTTGTGCTTTGATATTTCGGACAAGGTTTCCATGTATGCCATTGTGCAATGGGTGAGTTATCCTGGCTGGAAACCCCTTGAAGGGCTAAACTGACGGAGGCAGTGGCACCATGCGTCCAGCCACGGGTTCGCTCAATCCGAGACGTGTCAGCCGCTGCTGTATCTCTTGGGCATGAAGAAAGATCTGCGCGATCAGTGCTTCCTGGAGGACCATCGGGAGGGTGTTGCACACTCAACTTCTGGGCTGTTGGCGTATCCGACATGTTGCGTGTGCTCAACAGAGGTATGTGTTCATCCACCCCAGTGACCTGTCGAGCTTCCGGCGGCTAACGGTTGCAGGCGAGCTGGCATGCGAAGCGAATTGGAGCTCATCGCTATCTTGAATGCTCTGCCGCAACGGGAGAGGGTATGGAGGCGGTGTTTGACGAAGCTGGACAAGAGGCGACAAGACGCATTGTAGGAGCTGAAGAGGTTGAGATTGTGCACAAGAAGAGACGATTCTTCTAGGATGTCGCAAGCACGGAGGGTACGATTTAGACTAGTTGCTTGCACTTTGTTACTTGGTTTGACAAGGTAGATTTGTCTTCTGTCCCGCTGACACTACTTGTGAATGAGAGTTTTGTATAACAGCTTGACTTGTTTCGATGAGGATAGTCTGAGCTAACAAAATCAAGCGAGTCTGCGAGTCAGGGAGCCAATGCGAAACACATGTCAATGTGAGAAGTATTTATTCCAAGTTCGAGACACTTCTATTGTGCTGCTTGAAGGACAAAAGTGGTGTCTTTAGGGTAACAGTTGGCTACGTGGTCCGTGCACATATGTGTATCTCAATCATACTCATCGCAACCCGACTGACCTGATTCGGACTTCGCTTCTATTCACAATCTACCATGACATTCCCGGCTTGACGACGAACAATACGGATTCACTTTGAAAGTTCTGTGCGACTGAGCGATGCGGCTCGTATAAAAATCAACAGCCCGGCCATGTCTTGTTGTTCTCATCTCAAATCTTTGCTACTCTTTCAGCAACCTTCTTTTCGTGAACACTTGTCCTTGGGCATATAAGTCCTCTTCAACCGGCTCCTCACAGCTGTACATACACCAAAGACAACTACACAGAATGTCGGCAACTCAACCTGGCTCCGGCTTGGCCGTTTTGGCTGGATGTATCGCCGTCGTCATCGGGCTTGGCGCCACCACTTTGCTGGCCTTCCCATCATGGACTTCTATTATCCGGACTTATCTTCTGCTGCTTATTAGCTTTGTTATCTTCGTTTCGGTGAGCACCATTCTGCAATAAGATGCATGTCATTCTAACTGTAGTATAGACTCGACATGCTCAGATAGTCCGCCGTCGGGGGACTGCCAAAGTCGCGGAGCAGGGAACCCAGGCGACACGCAGCCGGCAGGTGGACTATAACCTCTTCGTCCTGGGCTCCGGTGGCCACACCAAGGAAATGCTCATGATGATGGACGACGGCTTCTGCAGCTTTCGCAACTTCCACCGCCGCTACCTCATTTCCAGTGGCGATCGCATGTCCGAGGACCACCTCGAAGACTACGAGACTGAGCTTAAGGCGCTGTGCGATGCCCGCGACCAGCTCCCCGGCACCTACGATAAGTGTACCGTCACCCGGGCGCGGCGCGTCCACCAGCCGCTCTGGTCCACGCCTTTGACGGCGCTACTGAGCATCCTCGATATCTTTCCCGTGCTTCTGTCGCCGCCAGCCAACGAGGTTGGAGCTAAGCTGCGGTATCCCACGAAAATCTTCTCCAATGGGCCTGCCACTGGCTTCTTCGTTGGCGTAGCTGTCCACCTCCTCAAGATGTTCTACATTGTGCCGGAGGACACCATGATGTTCGTCTACATCGAATCTTGGGCTCGTATCTCGACCCTCAGCCTGACAGGGAAGCTCTTTTTCTACACTGGCTTCGCCGACACCTTCCTGGTGCAGCACAATGAGGTAGCCGCCAAGTACGGGATTGGCAACGCCGGTGAAATGGTCTTCAACTCGCGCCGGCCCGAGATATGAGATGGCGCAAGAGGTAGTGGAAACATGGCGTGGGTTCTGTTACATGGGTAGTTTTTTTTTTATACAGAGTGTACAATGAGGCCCTTTTCCTCCAAATGCAGGCTCATGCGTTCGTCTATGCCACAGCGGCAGCCTCTGGTGCCGCCTCGGCCTCTACTTCGGGATCCTCCTCCTCCACACCAAAGCTCTCGACCTCGGTGTTGCGCTGTGCCTCCTGCTTCTCCGTCTCCTTGCCGGCCCATAACTTCCAGTTCTCGAACTCGCGGTCCTCGAGATGGTGGGCGATGTCGATGCGGGTCTTGCCAAAGTAGGCGCCCACGTGGCGGGCCTCCTCGACGGCCACGCGCTTCTCGATCTGCTCCTCCTGTCGGATGCGGTAGAACTCGCGGCGGGTCAAGTCGTAGGCTTTGCGCTTGCCCATCTTCTCGTTGGTCATTAGCCACATCTGGCGTTGCACGACGCTGCGTCCTGGTTAGCTGCCTGGCGTGATCCTCATCGGGTCAAAGTGACTTACCATTCTCCTGTCAGAGGGACACCCTGCTGTTGTAGGCCTTTACTCCAATCGCACTGCTGGTAGTCTTTTCCATCCAACTCCAGAATGACACGGGGTCTTGCGAGCTCCCAGGGGTGGTCTTTGTAGAAGGTGTTTCGGAGTTTGTCCTCGAGGTAGCCGATGCGCTGCGGGCGGAAGAGGTTCTTGGGCTTGGTGGCCTTGGGATTCGATGACCAGCGGTTCGGGGGGAGGGTTCGCACGAGGGTCTCGGCGGGCGGTACGGAGGTCATGATGTTGTACCACGGCGGCGGGTTCGATGTTGAGCTCCCGAGGATTCGGTGGTTGAGCTCCTCGGAGACGGTCTGATAGACCCTTGCGGGTCTGATTTGTCGCCCGCCCATGGCCAATGTCCTGGCTGCCCGGTTAGTCAGAGGAGGCTGTGAGAATCGGTCGCCGACGTACTGCTGGGTCAATTGGCGCTGTGAGGTTCGGTGGCTCTGCTATTGTCGCCGCGATTAACTCGGTGGTGGTGTCGTAGTGGAAATTTTGGAGGTCGGCGAATCGTAAGGCCGGCCGGGGAGCGAGTGCGGGACGCCGGAGCGCTGGCGCGAATGCTCCCCGATGTACTGGCAAAAATCCATCGTGGAAGGGTCCACTGCGTCAAGCGTCAAGCGTCAAGCCTTACTTCGTTCAAGACCAGCTTTCGAATTTCCTGCTTCGTTTGCCCTCCCTCCCTTGATCCTGCTCTCTGGTGCACACGTGCAACAGCCTCGGCATAGCGTTGCGACGGGGCGTAGCACCATGAGGACGAGCTCATGAAAATCTCCAGTCGAGTGGACGGCTCCGTGTGTGCGGTGCTTGCGAATCGACCGTCGGCCAGCTTTGGCGCCACGACTGCAAGGAGGAGCCTCTGCACCGTCAGAGATGTCATCAAGAAGCCGCAGAGGAGCAGACCGGCCACCAATTCCTTCTGCACGAGAAGTTCGCAATGGCTGCTCTCGACCTTTACCCCGACGACCGATGCCCGCCGGGCCCTTCCTCTCCAACGACCTCGACATGTCTCGAGCACGTACAGCACCGCCGCGGCGGCGTCCAGGCCTCCGTTCCAGGCCCCGGTCCCTCCGCCCATGCAAAGCCCGCAGCACCTCATGTCCTTTGTCCGACAGGAAGATGCGGGTTCTGTGGAGGACCATCTCGAATTCTACCGGGACCCTTACCGACGGGGTTATGCCCAGTCCGACGGGCCCAAACTCCAAGTGTCGGATAAAAGGCGGGATGTGGAATACCCCTCCAAGGAAGAGACGTTCAAGATCAACAACGAGACGAGAAGATTGATTGGCAAGCTGTGTTCAGCCATTTCGTACCGACTGCGGCACCCGAACCGAGCGAGTCTGGAACCCATATACAACCTTTACGACCAATTGCCTGAACCGAAGATGCTCTATCTCACTTGGCAATGGCGAGACAGGTTACTCAAAGTGATGGGCATGCCGCCCAAACGAAACTCCGAATCAATGCTGCGATACTTTGCCCTGATCGGCGATGTTAAGAATGCTGGGTTGACACTCCGTCGGACGCACTGGAACTTGGCCTTGGTGTTTGCTACGAAGTACGCAGCTCGCACTACATCCGCCGAGGTGGAGTCCGCGTTGCGTCTTTGGCGGGAGATGGAGCGAGGGGCAAATATCAAGGGCAACGAGGTTACGTTCAACGTCTTGTTTGACGTTGCGTCCAAGGCCGGGAACTTCACACTCGCCGATATGATATACAAAGAGATGGAAGCCCGCGGGATTCAGTACAACCGGTACCACCACGTCAGCCTGATACACTATTTTGGATTGAAGTTGGATTCCTCAGGGATCCGAGCTGCGTACAAGGATATGGTCGAAGCGGGCGAGATGATTGACACGGTTGTACTCAACTGTGTAATTTCGGGACTTCTCAGGTGCGGGGAAGAGTCGGCGGCCGAGGAGACATACGACCGGATGAAGAAGGGACATGCAATGACTGCATCCATGCCCGAGAGGAACTACATGATGAGCAAGGTCATCACCAAGGTCCTGATGATGTTTACGAGAATCGGCAAGGTGCACCCAGATATGCAAAAGTCACTGCAGAAGAACGTGCGACTGGCGCCAAGTCTACACACGTACAAGTTGTTTGTCGAGCACTACGCTATCCGGGTGGGCGATCTAGCCAAGGTTGCGCAGTATCTGGACGAGATGAAGTACCTCAAGATTACCGTCCACCCGACGATCTTCTTGGCGCTTTTTAAGGGTTTCTACTCTCACGGCGGGTATTCGAGCTCGGAGTGGAGCTCGCAGCGGCTCGAGGGAGTTTTGACGGCGTTGTACCAGGCCAAGGACGAGGGTGCCAAGAGCTTCCGCATCGACCGGTGGCTGGTCATTTGGGCCTTGCGAGCAGTGAAGAAGTGCTCTTCCAACGAGGCTGTCGTCCGCACGTTTGACGCCATGGCCGTGCGTTGGGACATTCCGCCTGACCGGGACGTGTTCATGAATTCCCTGCTGGATAACATCACCAACGGCAGCGACATGATGTCATCCTTTGGCAATTGGGACGGCCCAGCACATCAAAGATATAAAAAAGACGGGACGCGGTTATGATGTACATTAAGATTTGTACCAATTGTACATTATGCAAGATAGACGAAGAAATAATACCCCAGAGCCAGACAACATGTCTGAGCATCCTGACAACACTACAGATGCAATTAGGGCGCCAATTAGCGATTGCCGATTACAAATTATTCGCTCCAGTCACTGGGAAAGACAATTGCATGGTTTAGGCAACAAATAAGATTGAGTGCAAGGATTGAAGGTGACTGAGTTATGTCTATTCGGGTATGTACACAACAATCCAACACCCGAGCTCCAGGATTTGTCAATGGACAAGCGCCAGGCCCAAGCCGCGAACCGCGAGCTTAGGTAGGCTTGTAGGTCTGCCAGACTGCACAGCAGGTCAGTATTTGCCTCGAGTCGGAGAGAGTCTCTGCTCGGCGGAAACCACGCACCAGCGATGCCGAAGGGGGCGAAGAAGCCAACGCCCATGAAGGTCCAATATCCAGCACCGAACCACTTGCTGCGAGGGTTGAAGGGGATGTTGCTGTAGGGGCCCTCGGGGTAGTGGTAGGGCGAGGACAGGCGGGCGCGGGTGCTGTGGAAGCCTCGGCGGGCGACCAGCGAAGTGGTGGTACGGGTGGCGGCGCGGGAGAGCATCTGAACAGTCAATTAGGTCTGCGGGACGGAGGGGATGCTCAATGGAGCGGCGGCGGATGATGGGCGTACCTTGAGCGCGTGGAGTGGCGATTGGGATACGATAGAGGTGAGCTTGAAGAGTCAACGTCGTGGTCAGACCCGAGGTCAAGATGGGTGGTCTGAGGTTGAAAGGAAAACGCCCGGCACGGATAGTCACGTGGCTGTCCAGGTGACTAATATGATTGCGGGCTGGCTGGTTGGGTCGTACGTGACGTCGGCAGGAACCGCGTCCATTGAAGTTCTGCGCTCAGGGCGTCAGTGCACTGTGGTACCTTACCTAAGCCCCTAAAGCACAGCACCTGGCACCTCGTTTCACCGCCCGCAGCTCCATCGCCGGGTCATTTTTTCTGCCGCCCAGCCCACTTCTATCCAACTTTTTAGCCAAGCCAGAGCCCATGCCCATGTCCCACGCAATTGGGAGTGCGATCGAGATCGTCTCTGTGTCTTTTGCACCCACCGCACTGCTCGAAGCTGAGCTGAATCGAAGCTTTGAGATAGCTGTTCCGCAGTAGATCAGGACTTCACCTGATTCTCTACGCCGCGAACTTCGCTTTGTTTCGCACATCCGCCTCCGAACCCATTGCTCGCGAATCGACCCTCCGTCCCGGAACTGGGACCACAACCGCCGCCATGGATGACATGTTTGATGTGTTCGAGGGCAAGGCGGACGCCTCCAGCTCTAGCGAAGACGAGCGAGCGCCCCAGAGGAGCCGGATCCGCGACAAGTCCAAGAAGAGAAAGGCCGACGAGGCGGTCCACAGCAACGGCGCCAAGCAGGAGCAGGATGTGGATATGGAGGATGCCGCTGAGATTTCAAAGGACGACGCTTCTGAAGACGAGGGCTCCGACACCCCCAGCCAGCAAGACAAGAAGCGGAGGAAGAAGGAGGAAGGTGCTGGTCCCGTCATGACCGACGCCTTCCAGACCGCCGAGTCGAGAGAGGTTGCTGGCGCAGCGACCTTTGTGCCACAGGACTCCTCGCTGGTATTGTCGCATAACATTCAGCATCAGGTCGCCCTGCCGCCGGATCTGGATTGCGAATACGTTCCCCTGTCCGAGCACAAGGCGCCCAAGGAGCCTGCGAGAACCTACAGCTTCAAGCTGGATCCCTTCCAGAGCCTTTCGGTAGCATCCATCGAGCGCGACGAGAGTGTGCTCGTGTCGGCGCACACCTCTGCCGGAAAGACTGTTGTTGCCGAGTACGCTGTTGCACAATGTCTCAAGCGCAACCAGAGAGTCATCTACACGAGTCCGATCAAGGCCCTTAGCAACCAAAAGTACCGAGACTTCGAGGCCATCTTTGGAGACGTGGGCTTGATGACTGGTGATGTCACCATCAACCCGACTGCGAGTTGCTTGGTCATGACGACGGAGATTCTGCGATCCATGTTGTATCGCGGTTCCGAGATCATGCGAGAAGTTGCGTGGGTTATCTTTGACGAGATCCATTACATGCGCGACAAGACGCGAGGTGTCGTCTGGGAGGAGACCATCATCATGCTTCCCGACAAGGTCCGATACGTCTTTCTGTCGGCCACCATCCCCAACGCCTTCCAGTTCGCAGAGTGGATTGCCAAGATTCACCACCAGCCCTGTCACGTTGTCTACACCGATTTCCGACCAACGCCGCTTCAGAACTATTTCTTCCCCTCAGGGGGTACCGGAGCCAGACTCGTCGTTGACGAGAAGAGCAACTTTAACGAGCAAAACTTCAATCTGGTTATGCAGGAGGTGGAGGACAAGAAGGGCGCTGACCCGTCAGACCCCAACGCCCGAATGAAAGGAAAGGGCAAAAACAAGAAGACCAACAAGGGTGGTGCCGCAGACGGTGGCTCAGACATCTCCAAGATTATTCGCATGACTGTTAAGAAGAAGTTCAATCCCGTCATCGTCTTCAACTTCAGCAAGCGAGAATGCGAAAACATGGCTATGACCATCTCTAGCCTTAGCTTCAACGACGACTCGGAGAAGGCCATGGTGAAGAAAGTCTTTACCAGCGCCATCGAGAGCTTATCGGAGCAGGACCGTGACTTGCCGCAGATCATCCACCTTCTCCCCCTGCTGGAGAGGGGTGTCGGCGTGCATCATTCTGGTCTGTTGCCCATTCTCAAGGAGACGATCGAGATTCTGTTCCAGGAATCCTTGATCAAGGTCCTCTTCGCAACCGAGACCTTCTCCATCGGCCTGAACATGCCCGCCAAGACTGTTGTCTTCACGCAGGTGACCAAGTGGGACGGCATCAAGAGGCGACCGCTTACGTCGTCTGAGTACGTGCAGATGGCTGGTCGAGCAGGTCGTCGTGGTCTGGACGCCCGAGGTATTGTCATCATGATGATTGACGACAAGCTGGAGCCCGAAACTGCCAAGGAGATCGTTACTGGCCAACAAGATCGTCTCAACTCTGCGTTCTACTTAGGATACAACATGATCCTGAACCTGCTGAGAATCGAGGCCATCTCACCCGAGTTCATGTTGGAGAGATGTTTCCACCAGTTCCAGAACGCATCTAGTGTACCGTCTCTGGAGAAGGAGTTGATGTCTCTGCAGCAGGAGCGGGATTCTATGTCGATTCCGGACGAGTCGACCGTCAAGGACTACTACCAGATCCGCCAGCAGCTTAACACATACACCAAGGATATGCGAGCGGTCATTCAGCACCCCAACTACAGTCTTTCGTTCCTGCAGCCTGGCCGATTGGTTCAGATCTTCAACCCCAAGGAGTCAGCTGAGAACGTTGGAGGCGGCGTTGATTTTGGCTGGGGTGTTATTGTCGAACACAAGCCCCGTCGTGCGCCCAAGCTTGGAGAGCCGGAGCACATCCCTCAGGAGTCGTACATTGTCGACGTCTTGCTCCCAATCTCCAAGTCAAGCGCCGAGTTCTCCCCTGGACAGCCTGCCGCGGAGATGCCTCCTGGCGTAAAACCGTCAGCGGACGACGACGACGTCATTCACGTCGTGGTCCCCTGCCTGCTAACCTGCGTCAAGGCTATCAGCCAGATCCGACTGTTTTTGCCCAAGGAGGGCCTTAAGTCGGAACAGGATCGGGAGCAGCTTAGAAAATCCCTCTCCGAGGTCAAGCGTCGTTTCCCCGACGGCCTGCCTGTTCTCGACCCCCTCGAGAATATGGAGATTACCGACGACTCGTTCAAGAAGCTGCTTCGCAAGATTGAGGTTCTTGAGTCGAGACTGCTGGCAAACCCCCTGCATCTGTCGCCCCTTCTGCCATCGCTCTGGGATCAGTACCACTCTAAGGTCCTGCTCGCAGAGACAGTCAAAGAGAAGAAGAAGGCCATTGCCAAGGCCCACAGCATCGCCCAGATGGATGAGTTGAAGTCCCGCAAACGAGTTCTGCGTCGGCTTGGATTTATCAACGAGGGTGAGGTTGTGCAGCTCAAGGCACGTGTCGCCTGTGAGATTTCTTCGACCGAAGGCCACGAACTGCTTCTCTCTGAGCTTTTGTTTGATCGCTTCTTCAACGAGTTGACACCCGAGACGTGCGCTGCCGTCCTGAGCATCTTCATTTTCGACGAAAAGGTCGAGACATCGGCTCTTAAGGAGGATTTACAGAAGCCGTTCCGCGAGATTCAAGCCAAGGCTAGAATTATTGCCAAGGTCAGCCAGGAGTGCAAACTCGACGTCAATGAGGAGGAATATGTGCAGAAGCTCAAGTGGCAGCTGATGGAGACGGTCTATGCGTGGGCCCAAGGACGACCATTTATTGAGATTTGGTAAGTTTCATGAGTATTCAGCATTGTGAGCGACCGTACTAACTTGCATAGTAAAATGACGAATACCTACGAAGGTTCATTGATTCGTCTCTTCCGCCGACTGGAAGAGCTGCTGCGACAGATGGCCCAGGCCGCCAAGGTCATGGGTAATGACGATCTGACTAAGAAGTTCGAGGATAGTCTTTCGAAGATTCGTAGAGACATTGTGGCCGCTCAAAGCTTGTACCTGTAAGACGCTGTGGACTGTAGTGCATGGGAGGTGACGGTAATCTAAAAAGAAGTGGCATGACATGGTTGTTGTTTTATATACCATCACAGGCTAGGGAGTTCTGGCGCGTGGGAAAGACGTTATTTGAATTGCATATCAGAGACCTCGATACCGGTAGTCAGGACTTTCCGCAATGAAATCTATGAAAACCATTGATATTCCCGTGACAGTGAATTCTCCCATTAACGCCTTGACGCCTTCTATCCGTTAATGTTACAATCCCAAAAGGCCTGGCAATCACGTCCGATCGCCCGATATTCCCATGATGAACCCAATGCACAAGCTAAAGACGACGCCGAAACCAACAAAAATCTGCCACCTCTTACTCCAGATGCCCTCCTCCCGCAACAGCCAGGTCAAGCTGCCAAGGGGAAAGAAGAAGCCAACCATCATGGCGCGGAATAGTATCTCTAATACGGACGCCATCCCGGAATACTCATCCTCGAGAGGGTTGGCGTCTGAAGGTATCCCACCAGCGTTGTTGTCGATCCAGGCGTCCTCGAGGTTACGTAGTGTGTTAGGGGAAGGCATGGAGTCTGGAGTGTAATTCGCAGTGTGGATGGACGTGAATTGGGTGCGTAGAGTCGAGATCTCCGAGGCAGTGAAGCCAGACTGGAGCAGCCGGTCGAAACCCCGAGGGCGAGGCCTTGTAGACGTCGCGGGCTTGGAGCTGTCAGACTGCGAATCCTCTGGAGGTTTATGAGAGGCAGCTTCCTCGGCCGCAAGCTCCTCGTTCGACAGCTCATCGCCAATGGAACAGTTCACGTAGACGCGCGCAACCGGCGGGCCATCGACGGCCTTTCCCTTGCCCTTGGGATCATCGGACGGCGGCGGCGGAGGCGGCGGCTTGAGAACGGCGCTGAGGGCGGCAGAGTCGGGGAGGAGACGGCCCTGGTAGATGAGGCGGAGGCGGGAGCGGGAGACGAGGCGAGAACGGAGGAGGTGCTTTAGGGCGAGGACGGTGGTGGACGGCGGCGACGGGACTTCGAGGTCGAGATCCGGCTGCGACGTGGAGAAGCGGATGGTGAGGTGGAGGG
>JABSTB010000250.1:0-29753 GCA_013756995.1 Neonectria neomacrospora
CACGAGACGAGGATGTTTAATGGCCCGTGGGGGATGGATGGGACAGGTTACTCCATTCCAGAAGCCGTGATGTTACGTACTGGGACGTGTACTTGGGCCGGGCCGGGCGTCATCCTGGAGGTTTACGTCCGGGCCGGTTTGAGGAGAGTCCAAAGGTGCTTGTGAGAGCGTGTATGAAGGATGAAGAATCATCTATCTCGTCGAGGTCTTGACGCTTTCTCACAAGCAGTTTTCGTGTCGCGCAGGGCTCTCTTGGAGTCGAAGGAGGCTGAAGAAGGGTCTCTGCAGTCTGCACCATGACGAGGAGGCTTTTCCCACGTACATACAGACGAACGTGTCTGGCGGTGGCGAAGAACGCTTAGGTGCAGGGGTTCCAGACGCAGGTTGGCGGAGCCGCACGGCGCGTAGTGACGACGGCGGCGGCTTTCGAAGGGTCCTCGGGTCCTTAGGCCCTTGAGAGGTCTTCTGTCGTTAGAACAACAGTATTCCGAGGCTGACGGGTGTGGTCCATCAGTCATAGCCCCATGGCCACTAGACCCAGGGCGGAGGACCGAATGTGGAGAACTTTGGCTTGGACGTGAGCAAGCCTGACCTTAGATTCTGAGTAATGCGAACGTGGCATTGCTTTCTTCGATGCGAGAAGCCAAAGGAGGGCGATGCGTATGCCGCTGCTTTCCCTATACCGCGGTCTCGGGAGGCGGCATCGAGAGGAGGGCATGGAACAGGGCGAAAGGGGGATCCATCCAGTTCACTCGAGCAAAAGGAACATTTCCCAACAGGTTGCAGGCATGGCTCCAGCAAGCCCAAACCTGGTTTTACCTAACTGGGAAGACGTGACAAGGACGGGGCCAATGGCAGATGGATGCGCGGATTGCCGCGAGGAGGAGATGCATGGGTGGTGCGGCAAGGCCAAGGCGGACGTACTGGGGCTTTACTTCTGGGGACTGTGATTTGTGACATGCTACATGTTCAGTTCCGAATGCCATTGTTTGCCAAGCAGACAAGCGTTGTATGTAGCATGTTTCTTGTTAGCCAGACGGATCGACGCCGGTGTGTTCGTAAACTGGGTATTTCTGGGCCCCTTTAGAAAGAGTCTGCTTTGTGTCGTCGTGTGAGTAGTGTGAAGCATCACTTTGTAAAGAACAAACCCCCCATGTCCCTGCTTTCCTTTGCACGGATCAAGAGCGGCCAACGTCGGCGCCAGCAAAAAAAGTCACACGGCTTCTAGTCGTATTCTAGAAACAAGTTACGGAGCCCCAGAGGTGCGAGTGGGCCGGGTTTCACCGGTGACCCACGCGGCCCCGTTCCCATGCTCCGTTGGACGACTCTCACGGCTCGACGGCGCCAAGCCGAAGGTCCACGGCTCCGCCTCACTTTGCTCGGGGGGTGGGTCGCCGGAACGCTTAGCATGTTTGCCAAGACTCCAAGATGTTCCCTTGGCACTCACTACGGCTGAACATCCATGACTTCTCCTCCTGGGCATGCATGCATCCGTCCGCTGTCTGGGAACAACCACACGCTCGCCGACAACCACATGGGCCGCCATGACATGTCGATTTCCTCATCGACGTGCCCTCTCCAGCATTTGTTACGTACAACGCCCCCCGTTCCTCCGCCTCCTCCGCGTTGCTTCCCCCGTGGGACACCTCCTGTTTCCCCCAGGTCCTCGCCGACTCCAGCATTTCCCCATGGCGAAAGACGCTCCTCCAGGTCTTGGCCTTTCGACGGAACTCGCAGAGGCACCAAGACCATACATACGTCCCCTATTTGCCTTAGGAGGACGGGTCATCCGTGTCCCGGAGGCATATTCACGGCGGAGCCTTCGGGGCCCGGATCGGTGACGGGTCCGCGAGGAGGAGGAGAGAGTCCCGTGCGGTGCGGTGATGCCGCTCCCTCATCATCCACGCCCTTCAGGCATGGCCATCCATACGTACCTTAGCTGAACATGGCCGTGGTGCCACCGCGGCAGTCCTCCCTTCCCCTAGTATCTGAGACGCCCCCTTCCCACCGCGGCCTTCTCGCCGACTTGCTCCCTTCAGCCTTGTCCTAGAGACGAAGTGCCACCTAGCTTTTATCCAGCTGCTTCTTTAGGCAAGCCTCATCTTGCCCATCGCCCGCCGCATCGTCTACCATCCACGTAGTACGGATCACAACGTCAACCTAGCCAGGGCATTGCATGTCATGCCGGTAGCCGCTGCGGCTCTGCCCCGTCTACCGATCCCGCCCGCTGCCAACTCTGTTTCGACCAGCCCGCGAAAATGCCACTTCCCATCTCATCCTTTCTGGCAGTCGGCGATGCACGAGACGAGGTTTTCGGTCGCTTTGGCCACGGCTTTCTATGCAAAGCGTCCCCGTGCTTTGGAAAAAAGGGTCCCTCTGAGAACCTTGCTTTCTGGCGAGGAAGGGCCTGCGGTAATTTTGTGCATGAACTTGTTTGTGCTCGCCAACGACTCCGCTCTGGGGAGGAGTCGCGTCATGGATCGTTGGTCACGATCTCCTCATTGCTACAGCTCGCAGCTCGCACCTCTTCCCAAACGCCAATAAGCTTCCCATATCAACTGTTCCCTTGACGGCATCGCTCGGGTCTTGATCCCCTTCCACCCTAGGCCAATATCATCGTCACACCAGCCGCCCTCTCTGCCTCTGCTGGTGAGTGAAGCGCCCGGATGACTTCCGCCTATTCGATCACATCCTGGAGTCGCCAAGTCATTATCTGCCCCATTCCGGCTCCGCCGCGCAGGGCGTGATTACGTACCATCGCCGCTTTTCTCCAGGTTGGCTGCTCATTTCTCCGACCTTGGGACGGGCCGCACCTATGATGAATGGTATTGGAGGGGACGGATGGAGTCCCGAGACAGTGCCAAGAGTTGCCGTCGCCCGGGTCTGAATAATTCACCCACGGCACTATTATTGGCATTGATGGAGACAACGGGCAGTGCGCACCATATAGATAACGTCTAACGTACTTTGCTCAACCCTTTGACATAACCCATTGTCACAAGAAATAGTCATCAATACCACTGCCTCGATCTCCAACACTACCGACAACCACGACCGGCTTTTCCAGGACCCCCTCTAACTTGATACTGGCGGCTAGGTTGGGTATTACAGGGTCTGGATCAGGAATGACAACCATACGACAACTGCGAAAGCCCAAACAAGGCCCTCTCTTGGGCATCAGGAAGGGCTGATGAAATCCGAACAACTCCGAACAGGCTGTAAGCCGGTCTTACCCGATATTGGGCAACTCTTCGAGATCGACAGTCAACCTTGCAACAGCCTCACCTGATGCTCGTGTTGTGGCTCAGCTTGACAGTAATGGATAACCCTGTCACTTGCCTCCAACAACTCAGCAAATGTCCCAGGGTGTGACTCAGCCAAGTGCAGCATCCAGACGTATCCTTCAAAGAGACAGTGGACGTTGTAGTCTTCCCAACCCAACATTACTCCCCTCCAATATCCTTCCAATCCCCATCGTCCTCGCCGATGACGATCGAAGTTGAAAACCAAATGCTAATGCTACGACTTTATCCTACAAGTAGTAGGATAGTTCAAAACACAGAAGAGACGTCTCTGTACCAAGGGAGACTGTACTGACTCTTCTACGAGGTAGGCTGATAACTTCCAAGTGCTGCGAGGAACATTTCCGTCGCGGTTGCCCTATCGTCGTAAGGGGATCGGGATATTGAGCGAGGTTGATCGATAAACTCACTTCGATATCAACACACTCCAACATCTGTCACAGTTATTGTCAACACAGAGATGTAACAGAAACGCTCCTCCGGTCAGTGAATGCTTTAATCTTGAGACTCGCGGAAAAGCACCACTCAGTCGGTTATCAAGAGTATTGCTATAATCACGACCTCCTCGTTTTTTTTCTTTGCAACTGATCCATCGACTCATGGTCCTGTTTGAAGTTCCCTGGGGTATCCTACATAACTTAAAGGTGCCTGGGGCCTCAGTGCCTAAGCCAAGACTGATAGGCCAGAGGTTGTAGCTCTGAGGTCTTTGTCCCTAGGTCTGAAGCCTTATTGCCTAGGTCTCAGTACATCCGAAGTTTGTGATGATTTCAACAGATTTCCCAGCTACAACATCCCCAGTATAGTTCCCAGTTCCTTGTCCAGATCGTCGACCACATCGTCCCCGTCGTCGATCATGTCGTGAGAATCCTGTTTTACTTCTTTTTCGGCCTTAGAGTGAGATATGCCTCCCAACAGGCGTGCCGAACTGCGACGACCCAAGTATTAGAATTTGTTACTCATCTTCGTGGAATGACGGTCGTTACCCGCGTCCGCGTTTTTGTCTCCGTCGTCATCGCCGCGAGTTGTGATGGTGGTTTCGGCGATGTCATTGCCTTCAGCGGGAGATCTGAAATTGAATGTGTTTGCCTAGGGGACACGGCCAAATGGGTCGAGAATATTCGATGTAGAAAGTGTATTGCCGGCATCATCCATCGGGTTCGCGGTTCCTTCCTGGCCATCAATGACAGATAGCCCATGGGTGATATCCATGTCGAGGGCCTCGTCAGGATGATTGTCTTCTGTTAGCAAAAAAGATTCTGCTACTCAGACAGTGCGCGGAAGAGTTGTAGGCGGCTGAAAGGTATCCTACGGCAAATATCCACCATCTGGATAGGATTTTGCCTGATTTTCTCCTTGAGGTCGTCGCACTCCGCACGTTCCTCGTCGACTGGGCGACTCAAATCTTTCGGAGCTTACCTTTGGGCTTTTGTCCTCGCCAACAGATGTGGTCACGGTGGGCTAGGTTAACGAGCCAGCTTGCCGACAAGAGGATCCGATCTCGGTTGCGTCGTGGATCGCGTGTTGTTCGTCAGTGGTCAAGACACTTATGAGATAGTAGTATCATTCACTGGTAACGAGATCCTATGCCTGCGTAGACTTGCCTTAGGGGTAAGCAAAACTAAGTGCTTAAAGCTGGAATTTGTGATAGGCTAGTATGAAAAGAGCGAAACCCCCTTCTAGACCAGAGGTACATCGCTATGAGATTGCTGGTGCAAAGCGAAGGTAGGGTGCAACACCAGATTGATCTCTGGAACTCCTCAATCTTAGGCAGGCCAACGATATATACTCCAAGTGAAGGGACCACCTTAGAAGTAGGTCTCGGATAAGTGACTAGTGTCTTGCACGCTGTATCCTCGCTGATATCTTCTTAGCCTCGTCATATGGCCTATGATAATAGCTCGTTAGTGACGAGCATCGTCAGCTCAGAAGATTGGCCTTGAGCCTGTGATGGTAGATTTTTGTCAGAAAGCCTGCAATAGCCTTTGAGGTCTTCGATCATACCATCCGGGGTTCAGGGGTGCTGCTGAAGATCGTTGAACTGGAGTCGCTGTTGTGGAAGAAAGAAAAATAGTTTTAAGGAAGAAAGGAAGAAATGGTTAACTTAATCAATCACGTAGGGGAGGTTTCTGAAATTTTACTTAAAAATGAACTGAGAAAAGAATGAGAAGAGAGTGAAATAAAGAAAAGCAAGTAAAAGTGAATGAACCCCTTTGTATGGGAGTTTTCTATATCGACATGGGATTATTAATGCAACACTTAATCGACGATGATAGAATAGTTCCTCATGCCACTCAAAACAGCACTACATCAGTGATGCCATGATCATAGCTGACCGAATCACTGTATAGCAACTGCTAGGACACCCTCTTCCGCTCTGTTCACATTCTTTCCATCATTAGTTGGATATTTCCTTCATCGTTGCTTATGTCTTATCCTCGCCTCTCTCTCCATTCGAATCTTCTTATTCTCCAGTCTTTGTCGTATTATCTTCGGCATTGTCCTGAATTACTGGATCACGTCACAGAGGAGGGCACCCAAAGCCACGAGAAGTGAGTGACTGCAGTCCTCGCTCCATCAGCTGTACGCATCTCTAGCCCTCTGAGTCCAATGTTGGCCAGGTCCCAGATGGGGATCCTTGATCCACCTGCACAATCCCAATATCACTGAACCCTCTCCCGTCCGGTTCACCTCCGACTTGTGGCACTGCGGCAAGACGCCACCTACCCAAGCGGGAGACGGGGGCGATGGTGATAGCAATACTCAACCACCTCTCCTCGAAGAGCTTAGGATAGCAGACAAATGGACAGCACAGCTGATGAAAGATCTACAGAGGCCGTCTTCAAAGCCGGGGCCCAAGGGAAAATGAATTTGCGGACCTGGAGGCTTGTGGCTATTCGTTTCGGCAGTTAGCACATCTAGAACAAGCTCAGCAAAAGCCTAGGGGCAGAGATAGCTGATACTAGAAAAGGGAGGGACAACCATGCCGACAACGATGAGGATGCCGAATTGGGATACCTGGGACTTGTATTTGGGTTGTTCGTATCTCTACACCCTTCTATGTTATGGCCTCGATTCATCGGTCAATTCTTGAGTGTCAAGTCAAAAGGTCCAGGGTACGCTCATCTGCGTCAGCCTCACCGCCCAGTCACATGTCTCATGCATCTCGCCTCAGCACTCATCAACACCACTCTGTGCTAAGGATTGTAAAGATATCCCATCAACCACCAACATGGGCTCCTCAGACATTGCCCCGGCTACAGCACCGACCTGGCTCGTCCCAGCGTCCACAGCCTGCCTCGCAGCCGGCATTGGCTTCTGGTTGGCCGCCTACGTGCTCATGGTGCGTCGCTCGCTGGCCACTAAGGCCACGCCCGCGCCGCTGCTCGCGCTGGCGCTCAACCTCTCGTGGGAAGTCGTCTACGCGGGCGCCGTCTGCGAAGCGCCCATGGAGCTCTTTGGCTTCACGCTGTGGCTGCTGCTGGACATCCCCGTGCTGTACGCCACGCTCAAGACGGCCCCGCGGTCCTTTGCCGCGTCGCCCCTCGTCGCCCGGAACGTCCCGCTGCTGCTGGCCGTCATGTTCGCATTCGGCCTCGTCGGCAACGGCCTGTTCGTGTGGTGGTGGCTGAAGGAGCCGCATCGCGGCTACGGCATCAAATGGGGCAAGACATGGAAGGGACGCGAGGCGCGCGACACGACCGAGTTGGCCTTTTGGTCCGCTGGCGTCGCCCAGATGACCTTCAGTGTCGGTGCCTTGGCCATGCTCCTCCAGCGAGGGCATTCCGGTGGCCAGAGTTATGCAATTTGGTGAGTTTCCCTCGATACCGCCATTGCCTCGATTGTCTTGGAGGGGTGTCTGCATCGAAGTCTCGAATCTTTCTGAGCGGCCATTTCACATTTCGCATTTCGCTCTCGCTTGCTGCCCCTTGCCATTGGATAGGCTACATGTTGCTTGTGTCAGGCGAGAATGGCTGAAGGTCCCAGCAGTCTGGTTACCACTAGGAACACGGCCGCGACGGACTTTCACTGTGACGAGATGCAAATCCTGCAGCACCCCAATTTCCTACTCCGCAACGAATGGCGCTGACCGCATGTTATCGTCTGCAGGTTCTGTCGCTTCGTTGGCACTCTGATGGGCCTCCCCGTGACTACTGTCTTGCTGTGGTGGTATTGGCCGGAGGCTCATGGCTTCGTGTTCCATCCTCTTGGCCTCTTTCTCGTTGGGACATCAGCTTGTTGTGACATTGCTTACCCGTTTGTGTTGGGCTACGTTCGATCGACAGAGAGGATTCTCCCCGACGGAACGGTGGTGGCTGGGGAATCTCACGAGGGGGCCAACGAGAAGAAGCATCAATAACCAACTGGAATCGGCGCCACAGAAAGGACTATCACGCCGGAGATCAATGCAGAAGCCACCTTCCAAATGAAGACTCCGTCTGAGCAGTCCGCGAAACTACGTGGGAGACAATGGTTGGCGTAACCAACAGCCGACGAGACAAATGTGACGATCGGGTTTCCTAAACAAATGGGTGTTGCAGAATAAGAAAAGGTGATGAGTCCAGATCCACCGTCAGCGCTGGTCGCTTGAGGATCGGGGTGCATTTCATGTTGGTCACATGTGGATTGTCAGCAAGGATACAGCAACGAACTCAGGTATGCAGGATACCTTAGCTGGTGATACATACCAAGGGCGAAGAAGCAAAGGGCAAACAGACCAGACAAGTTCATCTGACTATCGACCTCCGCCACCTGATCAGTCTCATGCATCACGTCTCCCATACAAGGAAGACGGTGGCGCTGAGATTCGTCACTATTGTCGTTTTCAAGGACAACTGGAACATGGCTAGCGCACCACGGGGGCTGTCACCTACAGAGCATGAATATTTGTGCTGTTGGACCAACAGTGGCTTTTGTGATATGTGATAACCCCGGCAGATGCAACTTAGAGCCAACGGCTCTTGTAGGAACCCGGCTAGGTTGATTAAGGATCAGCGAAACGCGACTAAGGCGGCTCAACGGCCAACGGGCTTTTGATTAGTAGGGGCGTTTTTTTCCCCGGCTCTAAAGCCGCATGCCACTCCTGTTTGGGTAACATCACAGGCAAGAGCCGATGAGGATGGGTGTCAAATGCTGTGAGGAGTTGACAGGGCTGCGGGCTGCGAAGCTAGACCGGGATTGAGACACAGCCAACAGATCGTAGCCAACGCGGGTACTAGCAACCACACACAAAGACCCTTATCCGCCAACTGCCCACCAACAAAAAGAAAAGTAGCATTGGGGGTTGCATATTTTGAGGTTAGTACGGTCCCGAGAGAACGGTAACGAATGAGACGGACATGGACTAGAGATGCGCCCCAGAACGAGGCTTGATGACACGAAATTCATCGGATGGAGATATCGGATGGTTATTCGTGCTTGCTGATGAAAAATGGTGGCAGCCGACAGTGTTGTTTGTTCGATAGCCTGTGGTTCCGAAGGTCTGGGCCTTTCGCAGCCAGCTATGTTGCAATCAGCCATGTCGCAACCAGCCATGTTGCAACCAGCCATGGTCATCTTGCCAAGTCGGGCAGTTTGGTGGCCGACTCGGCGTTATGAGATTCATCGAAGAGCAACGTCAGAAACGTCACAGTGACCCGCTTCAAGATCTTGGTCTTTGTCAATGGGGGTTGTTACATAGAAACATAGTACTCCGTAGCCCATGAACCGATGGAGACACACCTCGAGACACTATCGAGAACACTCTGGCACACAATACACAGACTGAGGCAGCGGAGAATTCGGAGGAAACGCCATCCAAGTCACATGCTCGGACACGGGTGCGGGTGCTAGCATCTAATGCCGGGGGGCCCATGAGGTAGCCAGGGGGTCGAGATCGTGGAGTAATCTTGATGCAGTACGTATTGTGGCATGAGGCTGTGATCACGTTTCGGCCAGGCTGGCTTGGGCCAGGCCACCCTTTTCCATCATCATGAGATGCGACCGGACATGAGAAATAGACTCCGTAACCAAGGGTGGAAGCCTCCCACGGGGGCGTGAAGCCATCCCTAAGCTTTCAGAGAGAGCGAGAGTAGCATCGGAACATCACGGCCCTCGCCCGAGCACGACAGCGAGGCGGAACACGGGTTCGACTCGCAAAGGCAAAAACCGCTCATTTGGGAAACGGCCACCGAAACCGTTTGTCTTGTGAATCCATCGATGGGCAGATGGACAAGGGGCGAGGAGAATTTCGCGTGGGAGGGCGAACGATGGGGGTGTGAGAATGGAAGCTCTGCAAGTCGACGGTTTAGGAAATAGGAACATTGGGGGGGGGGGCTTGTTTTTTTGTGACGCCGTTTGAAGTTTGGCATACAGGGGCGTTTGCAGTTAAGCGGGAGGTTTCATTGTGCAGCAGATGCGGTTAACCAGGTTTCCCTCTCGAAGCGATCGGCCCTTGCTCGCGTCATCTCGGCGAGATGTCATGGATGTCATGAATTCGGTGTCCGGATAATTGTTGACAGGCCTCACGTTGCACCGGAACCCACAACTCCGGCGCTCCAAAGCACCTTGTTCAAGCCTGGAAACCCTTGGAGCCCTGCAAATGACCCTCGCAAACAGTGATCCGGCCGCCTGGGTTCTAGGGTTCTTTTTTTTCTTTCCAAGTCGCCCTTTTGGGGTTTGCCCACCTTTCCCTTTCCCACCTGTCAATGTCAATGTCAATGTCAATGTCAATGTCAATGCCAATGATGGTTGCCCGTCCATGCACACCCCCCACCCCCTCCTTCAGCGTCCCCCAGACGCTGTAGGACGTTTCCGAGCAGACGGTTTGGCATTGACACCTTGACACCTGGATGACTGGCCAGGAAGCCCTTGCGGCAGCGCTCTGACGCTCCGTCCGAGCCCTCGAGGGCCTCTGAGAGAGCGAACCATACGACTCCTTCAGGGCTGCGCCATGGGTCAGACCGTCGGGTTCAGTTCAGGGTCGGTGACCTTGCCAAACGCAGCCGACGCCTCTCGAACCGAGCTTCGATGTCGCAAGCCGGCGGCCAACAATGGTGGGCTTTTCGCCTAGCCGGGCCGTCGAACTCGAGTCATCACTGATTTCACTCCCCTGGCCTCGCTCCCACCTCGGTGAGCCCCCCAAGCATCGGCGCCTCCCCCAGTGAGAACAACATGCAGGGTTTCAAACCGGTGAGCGGGCTCGTTGTGGGGTAGACCGTAGACGTCTTCTAGACGGTGGAGGGTGGCAGTTAGTTATCGACTGCGAACTAGGGGCCTGGCTCGCCCGCGCAGCCGGAGCTGTTGGTTGCGACGGCCCGCAGCTTTATCTAGGGCGTTGACCCCTTTCAGAAGGTAGTCATTATGTGATGGGATTTGGTCTTGCGTGCGAGAGAAGCAGCCAGGACACAGTTGCACTCGGCACTTCCTTTGCGAATGAGCATGAGCATGAGCCTGAACAATGGACAGACGATAGAGGGCGCCACAGCAGCTAGGCCGCGAGCACGTCACAGCGGCCCTCTCTCCGCCTCTGGACATCCCACGTTCGCAGTGACAAAGCGTGGGGTTTCCTTATTCCTGGCCAAACACGTGGAACTGCGATGAGGGATAATTGCAGGTCCGTCCTATCCCACGGACCCTCGGTGAGCGATGGTTTGCATGATGACCCGGAGCGACGAAATGACGAAATCGATTTACAGATGATCGTGACCACGCATTGACGACCGAGACTCAACCAGTCGTCGGCCATCGACAACAAAAAAGGGCGGAGACATATCTTGCACCCCCATCAACTCCCGTCCAGGCAGTCAGCATCATCCATGCCGTTTGACAAGAGCACACCCTCTCACAATCTTGGCCTGTTGCATGCGAGATCCGATGTATGGAATGCCCCTCCTCGGTTGCTACCAGACATTGACGCTCCCGCATCACATGGCCGGGGGGGACGAACGTGAATGTCTGGGACGCTGAGACAGTGAGACAACCCTCGTAGCAATTACCTGCCCTCTACGGTGCTTCGTGCCGCCGACCGACTGCTCGTTTCGACCACCGACACCAGCCACCCTGGCAGCGAGAAGGTTCAGGAGAGCGGCCGGCATCCCTCGCAATCAGCGTCGCGACTAAGCCTGATGTAGGGAATATTCCCTAGAGATCAAGATTCGAACATCTGATCTCCTCTGCGAGCGTGCAGTTTCCGGAGATGGTCAGCTGTAGGGTATGCTTGCTGGAGATTGGAGGGTTGCAGATTGGCGGCAGGCGGCGAGTCCCTAGCAGCGGCAGCATGAGGCATCTTTGAGTTTCTAGTGGCGGCAACTAGGAAACCGGGGTGCGAAGCTGCTGCGACAACACATGGAAATGCTCAAGCATGCATCGAGCGCTATCAGCTCTATCAGCTGTATCAGCTGAGGGGCGTGGCGACAGGGCGGACGGCGGACGGCCTGGCCGAGTGCTCGAGCATTCTATTCTGAATGGGAAAAAAGGGTTCTGCTGAACGATAAGAGCGGGGAACAAAAACGTGTAGGGCTGTTGTTCTGTCTTACAGCCTACAGGGCGACTCTCCTTACAGAGTGGATGCTCCCACAGAGATGCAGCAGGGGACCATCAGGTGATTTGACCGGGGCGCTGGTTTCCAGCAGCTAATGGCGACAAGCTGAGCTCACAATCTCATTTTTGCTATCTTGGGGGCTGCGGCCTGTCCCGACGGTCTGACAAGAGAGAGGAAGGGAGGGGAGAGATATACTGATAAGCGCGGCTGCTGATAGCAGAGACTGAGACCTTGGGGGGAGAAGGAGGAAGGTAAACGTAGACGAACGAAGCATCTCCGGGGTTATTGTTTCTTATCAGCACCCAGACGAGGCTGAAGGGGGAGGGAGGAAGATGGAGGGTGGGAAGGAAATATTCCTAACTGGGCAAGGTTGTCGATTGCATTGCAACCAAAGCAGAGATGAGAGAATGAGACGTCGGAATCCGGACCCCCATGCCTCGCCCTCTCCGGCTTCCATTACGCCATCTCCCACACACAGTCACACAGTCACACACTCACATTAAACCCCACGTTGGAAATGGCCCTTGGTGGGGATTATCTCATACGCGCTTTTCCCTCCCTCTGGCTGGCGCACGCAATCGCATCTCACACATCGCACTTCGCACTTCCTATATCGCACATCGCACATCGCACATCGCACATCGTAAATCGCTGACCGGCGAGCGAGTCTAACTAAAATAAACTAAACAGTAGCTGCATGGCGCGGAACGGGTCGACGGACTATAGTAATACTCCGATCTTCCGGCACGCCAGTCGTGAAAGGCCTTGTCTCAGTCCCCCACATGAACCACTTCCGCTGACTACTCCTACCGCTGTCATGGTTGCAGCCGTTGGGCTCTTAGCCGCGCTTCGCAAGCTAACCCTTCTTCTGGCGAGCAGGTTGAACCTACCTATGAGGACCAGACAAGCGTTGTTGTCTCTCTTCTCGCCGTTCGTCCGTCGGCTTTTGTGAGGCCCCCTAACTAGACCTCATCCTTGGCGTCAAAAGACCGAGGGGGATTCTTTGGTTGCTTGCGGCTGGGGACCACAGGAAGAAAAGTAGGCCGCAGAAGCTAAGTCCGACGCCAAAGGACGGCCCGGCGCCAGACGCGATGGGCGGGTTTGGTATCGTCGTCGACCGCCAACGCCCGTTGGACCCGTTCGTACATTTATTTCTGCGAGTTATCGGGGTCTGTTCGCAACTACGTCCGACTAGACAGCGTAGTACGGTCTGTGTACGAAGTAAAAAGCCATCTCGAATAACGTCAGCGGACGAAGCGTTGGCGTTTTTGGTGCGGCAGGCAGCGGATGGCAGTAGACCCGCCCAGACCAAACCGCAAAGGGACGTAGGAAAAGAGAAAACGGCCGTAGAGAGCAGGTAGACTCCAGGAAGGAATACAAAAAAAGCAAAGAAAGGGAAACCAAAAAACACGACGGAATTCTAAGTCATGTCTCGTCTCACAAGCGTGCAAGCCACGACGGGGAAGTGGGCGGGCGCGATGCAGTAGCGCGGGCGAGAAAAAGCGGCAGGGGGCGGCATTGGGAAAGGCACGGCGCGTGGCCGCCTTTTGAGTTTCGGGTCGACGCAACGTGGGGAGTGACAGCCGCGAGAGACTGGGAGCGAGAGGCGAGAGGCACAGAGTCTAACTTGTAAGAGGAACAACGAGCGAGCTGGCCGTGGGATCGCGGAAAGGAGCTTAGTGCACGCGCGGTAGTCGATGGGAAACAAACCCAGGTCATGCCACGATGTGTTTAGAGTACGAATACTCCGTACACTCTACAGTACATACATACGACGTGCAGGGCGTCTGAGCTGCTGCTGCTGCTGCTGCTGTAACTCCTCCTGCATGGCTATTTCCAGAGCCGAAACAGATCCAAACACCACAGACCACCCTCGAGTCCCAGACAGTCTCAGGTACGAGGCGAGGCGAGGCGAGGCGAGGTGCTCGTCTACATGGAATTGCGAAACCTGCATCTGCAACCGCATCTGCAGCGAAACATGGAAACAAACCCCACCGCCGTAATTGTCAATGTGCTGTAAATCCTCCATCCCAGCCTCCGAATCCACCATCTACCGGGAGAGCAACAGCTACTGCTGCACCAACGCCCACATCATCACAGCCCCCGATGGAGCAGAAACGCAATGAAGATTGCTACCCGAAGCAGTAGCACTATTGCTGCTCGTCCAGACAGAAGGAAAAAGGCCCGCTCTAGACTACTACTTAGCACTCGTCCTTGGCTGGCAGGCAGGAAACCCCGCCAGCCAACCAGCAGGGGACCCCAAGACCCCTTCTGCCGCCACGGCGATATCGATCCGCTGGCGTAGCGTAGCAGCCAGTCTGTCCGCGATCGCCAACAGCTTTCCCTGTTTCTGCAGCGGGCTGAAAGAAATCCAATCCCCCCCTAAACACCACGGTATCAGATCAGATAAACCCGCTAGGTCTCCTCGCCGCCGGGAGCGGGAGTGCGTCTCGGGCCGAGCGTCTAGTCGCCCAGGCCAGCCGCCCTTGCGAGCCGGCACAAGTTTTATGTACTACGCGGCGGTAGCGGCGCGGTTTGCATCGCGAGCGGCGCTCTCACGGCACTTATTACTTCGTATACCTACTGAACGCAACCCGGATGGCCTGCAAGGGGGGTGTGTTTTCTCCTCGCCGTCGCCATTCGTTGTCTCTCGGCCTTCACCGCGGCCAGCGGGTGGCGATCCACGTGGGCAAAACTGCAGATTGGCGTCAAGGTTCAAAGTGGAAGAAGATTAATCGTTGCAATTCTTGATCATGTGTAATTTTCCTGCGCCGAACAGTATGCATGTAGAGCTGCCATGCCTATGGTTTCCAGTAGATGGTGTGTAAACAACAATGATGAAAAAAAGCCAACATGGTTTAAACGCGAAATGACCCAAACCCCGTCCTCGTCCCTTCCATCCCAGTATGTAGCCATGATGTGTGGCAATAACGAACAACGCCATGCCAGAGTACAGAGATGGGAAAGACAACAACAAAAAGAGAAAAACAATCCGAACAATGTCCCAAACCATCAATGAGTGCCCTTGATCCCAAATGCCCATTTCCAAGTCCATGCACCAAGAAACGTAAGAAAATAAATACACGCGCCAGACTCCCCGTACCAGTACCGTTTCTGTCTCGTTCCCCCACGTCCCGTTGCTTGATCTGGGGCTGGTCCATCCGTCATCTGGCCAAACCGGGACACGCCATGCCCAGTGGGCCACTGCCCACGGCGGCCGTCATCCCACCTTCCGAGAGCCTCTTTGCCATCAGGGGCTGGTGTGGCGCCCGATGGCGGCCCATGAGATGCCAGATGGGGTTGTTGAATGAGGGTGCCATGGGTACTGCATTTGAGCCTTGAGCCTTGAGCGTCATCGGTCCCTGGTGCACAGTGGTTGCTGTGCCCCAGTCCGCTCTAAGCCAAAAGCCCACGCCCATGACTCTCAACCCCCGTCAACGCCACAGTTGATCAACGCCCGACTCTCCACAAGCCTCCCTCTGTCAACTGGACGTTGATGAGAGAGGAGAGGGGAGAAACCAGGGTGCGTAAGGGCAGGTTTGCACCCAGAGCCCAAAAGTTCTTATCCGTTCCAAACCCGACCAAAAGAAAAGAAAAACATTGCTCCCCACGCGCCTTCCTTCAATGCCCCATAATTTGTGTTGTATCCCCTTTTTTCTTTCTTTTTTCTTTCTTCTTTTCGGTTTCGGGGGTAGTGTCCGTTGTCGAAATGAAGGTAATAGTCCGTCTTGTGTCCGACGCAAATCCCACCCCCATCTCACCGGCCCAAGTGTGGGGTCAATCAGTGAGAAGGCCATCCTTGCGCAAGCCGGCGTCGCTGAATGAAGGTGTGCAAGGTGGAGAGTGGGAAGGAATATTTCGTCGTTTGTCTCAGTTCTCAAATCGTCCGGGTGGGTGGATTTGTTCTTTTTCATGTTCCGGTCGGAGTGTGGGGGCCGCGTCGCTGGGTATTAGATCGCAGGTTAGGCGGCGGCGGGATATCGAGAGTCGAGAGGATGCCCAACCTGCGAGCGGAAGGGCTTTCTCATTGCGCTGAGAGCTGGGGAGTATACGACATGCGTGCTGCTTCGGGGCGCTGGATAAGCTTGGCCCATGGGTGATTGCTTGGCTGCTGACGTTCGCGGCAAGCGGCTGAGTGACTAGTCAGTATGATGCGTCGCTAACATCCGGTGGCGGATTGAGCCCTTAAGAGAGTTAAGACATACCACAGATATCATCGCCCCTGAGAGAAGACGTTAGCCTCGAGTCATACACGCAAATTGGATTGTGCTTCGATTTTGGGTGGGGATGGGGATGGGATGGGATTCTGACTCACCAGTATTGCTTGCTCACGATGGTGGGGGGGCACCTTCGCTCAGTCTCGATGTATTTGGGGCACCAAGACTCTACCAGGTGGTAGTGGTGCTGGCAGCTGAGCTCCTTCTATATGACGGCCGGGGTGTTAGTCATGGTACTTGGTTTCCGAGGATGTCTTTGAGTCCGAAGGCGATGGAGATGGCTCCAATGAGATGGTCCAACTTACATAGATGTAGTTGCACATGGTGGAAGACGGAGGGGTTGAGTCGAGGTAGGAGTCGAGGTAGTAGTATGACAGATGTAGGACGTGAAGTAGACGAAACTTGGAGGGTGGGTGGTTGTAGATATATAGAGGTCCGAAGCCAGGAGAGGAAATTGTTGTCAAGCGGTAGGAGGAGTAGGTAGGTGTAGACGGAGTGAGCCTCAAAGCAGGAGATCTTGGCAGAACCACAGCAACGGCAACGGCAACGCGGTGTTAAGGTCGGCAGGGCCGGGGAGGTCGAAGCGTATTTGAACGAGAGCAAGAGGTGAATACAGAGCAATGGTAGTCGTTGAATCCCAAGAGACGGGTGTGAGAGGGGCCGCAGCGTGCTTTTGCCCGGGCCCCAGGTTGTTTATAATAAGGTCCATAGGCGTCGAAGAGCGGCGAGGCCCCTCGCACGCCCTCGCAAGACCCCTGTCGACAGTCCACTCTGCCAGACTTTCTCCCAAGGCCCGACCAGGGCCTAAAGCGCAGAGGGCGATACAGGCAGTCAGGACGGGATGGACGTGCGTGTGCCAGACGCCCCGGCGGCGGCGTTGAACGGGGACCTACAGGGGGGGCGTGTCCAAATAGGCGTATCCAGAAGGTTGCGTGCAAAAGGTGTGTCCATTCGTCCAAAAAGGCGTGTCGAAACTTTTTGCGACGGCGAGCGAGCCCAGAGGGACAGGGGTCCGGGGTTGAGACCTGGGGTGTGCAACCCGGTACAACAATAGGTACGACAATACAAGAATACGGAGTACAAGAATACCGCGGTGGCATGCAGCTGGCCGAGTATGCAACTTGGCCGAGTCCACCCGCTGCTTGCTTGCAATTTGGCCAAAGACGACCCAAGACGACCCAAGACCGCCCCCCAACCCCCAGCGGCCACGCTTGGAGGACACAGGCCATTCTACGAGCCTCGCAACCTTCGGCGTCGGCGAAGAAAGGGACGGAGCAGGATCGATCCATTGGGCCCAGTCGGGGAGAATGGACAATATGTAAGAATTACAACAAGAAGAAAATCCACAGTGACGAAGGGCTGGCTATCGCTACGTCCATGACTCGCACTTGACCCAGGCCAGAACCAGACCATTCCGTACGCCCGACCACTTCGGCCCTTATTTGATATTGAGGATGCAACCGATGAGACTTCGGCGGGAATTCAGATGACTTTTTTTTCACCTCAAGGCACCGAGGCAGAAAGATGATGGCGCCCGAGGCCCAGCCTTTCGCACACATTTGCAGGGCAGACCAAACCCGTCACGGCAATCACAAACGAGTTGGGTGAGGGAGGGGGATGGCATAGGAAACGGATGGGTAGCGTAGCGTTACGTTCCCGCTACGGGCCGTCACAGTTCAATGACGGGCCTTCTCCCTCTTGACGGACGGGAAGTTGTCACTGTGTGGTGGTGTGCCACGGCTCGCATTGGCGTCTATTTCCTCGCTCGGCGACAAGTGACAGTGACGAAATGATGAAGACCCCGGTGTATCAAGTACTGCACGAAAGCCCAGAGTTCTGAGGCCTTGCTTTTTGGTCTGTCTGCCTGCCTTGTCACAGTCACAGTCACCGGCGGCGACTCGGTCCTGACCTTGACCTTAACCTTGACCATGAGTCCAGGCTTTCATCCTACCTTGCAACGGCGCTGGGCTCTCCGTCTCTCGTCTCTCACAGTGACAAAACTCACAGTCCGTTCTCGCTTACTCCGTAGTCCATCGGTGAGAACCTTGACGGCCCTCGGTTCACCATCCCCACCATCGGTATTCGGGAATCAGGGAGTGCTCATCAGCACGTCACCACGGTACACTCACCACAAGCACATCACCGCAGAGCACAACACCACCTCCCCAGAAGCCACCGCCATCCCCCAATGGCTCCTCCATCCGAGTCACCCTCCAGTCCTCGACTCCCTCGGTGATTGGGGGCCACCAGCATCACCCGACTGACGGGCCGTCGGGCACGTGGGACCGCAGGATGAGTCTCTGGTTCACCGAGCCCCTCTTTGGATCGACATGTCGCCCTTCCCAGAACGGGGTACAACCACCATCCATCATCCAGAGACTACACTACGCAATTTTCCCCCTTCACCCACAGCCATGGCACGCCCGGGCGCATGGGATTGATGATGGATGGCCCTGGGGTTTGGCCTGGGGGAGATCCTCCTGAGGACCCCCTCTCCGTTCGAGTCCAGCATCCATATCCGGGACCTCGGCCGTGGTTCACCGAATGCCCGGCGCCTTTTTGCCTGGCTCCGAGCTCGTCGCTTGGCGAAATCATTTCCCAATGTCGATGACTCTGGGTAGATGGATGTCTGGTCTCTCGTCGCACAGCATTTAGCACGCCAAGCGCATGACAAATTTCTGCTCTGTGGCCTGGCGTCCGTCCCCCGAATGCCTTGAACAAGCGGGGATGGCCGCCGCTTGGCCCTCTATATGCTACTACTATGCACTAGAAAGGAACGAAAGGCCTGACGTACGTGATGGGCCTCTGCTCCTCCTGCATCAATGCGTTGCGGCGCATGCCTATGCAAGCAATCCAGAGGCAGATGCAAAGGGCTCTCGGATCCCTCTCTGCCCTCAAACTGCAGCCTAACTGGATATGTTCAATAAACGCGCACATCCCGTTGGAGCAACCGTTTTTCTGTGTCCAATGGACCCTCGTGTCTGCCGTTACTTCAGCCTGGCCACCCCATCACCGCCGGGTTGGTCCTGACCTGGGGACAGCCACAGACGCGTCTGACCCACTGCACGCCGTGGACGGCCCCGGGATCAGTCGAGTTGGAAACTGGAGACAGCTCCGTTCCAGACGCTGAGAGGCGAGAGCCTGAGGCCCCAGGCTTGCCCTGCGCAGACCTGGGATTCGTATCCATGGCCGTGGCCGCTGCACCGGTGACGCCATCTCGTAATCTGCGCGGCCCCAGCCAGTCTCCGGGGGCGCCAAGTACCGTTAGCAATAGGAATCGGTGGATGAGGGGCCTGCTATGATCCGCCCGACTCTGTCTGCTTTGCTGCTGTATTCGTACAATTAGACTACAGAGCAAGACAGAACAGAAATTGGGCTAAGTCGACCAGGCAGATGCATCATTGACTCCGCAACCCATCACCCCATCCACGCGAGCTGGCAGGACCACCGAGAAAGCTTCGGCGCCCAGCTCCACTGCACACGTGGGTGAAACTGCCGACGGCTCTCAGCGAGTTTGGTCACTTGCCAGGCTGACGCTTAGCCCGACCTTAGTGTGGCATAGAGGTCCCGTATGTACGAATACTGGAGACCAGCCCGGAGCGCAGCCAAAGACAGCCCCTGGTCAGCGATGACCTGTCCGTCATCAGTGCTTTCGTTGCTGTTTGCTCCCCGGCCTCATGGCTGGCTGCTGGCCGTCCTAGCCCGCCCACTGGACGGCTTCCTGGGTTAAACGCCATGAACTGAATGGACGAGCAAACACTCGAACGGGGCCGTTATCCGCATCGGTGGGCAGTGGGCACACGGGCTGCACCTCGGACGCTCACCCGCAGGTCACGCACGCGGAATGGGCTCGAATCACTGGCCAGCAAGAACCGGACGGAGCCCAAGTCTGTACTGGAGAGAGAAAAAGAGTGTCCCCATTTTCGATTTCAGCCGTTGCAGCCACGTCGCTTTCCCAATGCAGGAACCGGTGAAGATGTATCGACAAGGCCAACGACTTTGACCCGGGTCCTCTGCGGGCCTTCTGGGCCAGGATGCGCTGTTCCACCAATGAGCAGCGGCATCTGCCCCGACATAACATCTTTCTTTTTAGTGCAGCCATTTCGCATCTTTACGTTTGCCGGGTCCTGGACCTCCCCGTTGCTGCGATATTCAATCACTGGTCCATTAGTTCACCCGTCAACCGCCAACCGCCAACCGCCAACCGTCAACTGTCAACCATCAAACCGCCAAATTAAGGTACGTAAACCACTACGCACATCGTGGATTTCATCCTGGCCCCCGTCCGCCTCCACCGGACAGACCCAGGGAGCATCAGAACCCGTCATTCACCAGTCCCAGGGCCCCAGCGAGAGGAAGCACCGAAGCAGAGGCTAGAAAGAAGCTAGAGGCTTGACCCGCCGCCGAGGGCGTGTTCTGGAATAATTTCCGCCTCCACCCCATCCCCACACTCACTTTGCGCCGTCATCGCACCCCTACCACACCGCCACCCAATCAGCCCTGCAAATCCCGAAGACCACTGGCTCAGAGGCAAATTGACGCGGAAGGGGACCAAGTCCAACTGGGGATTAACTGGGGACCAACTAGGGGACAGTTACCCTCTTTGCTCTTGGTGTCTCGGGGCGGGTTGTGGGATGTCATAGAGCCTACCAGCTTCGCCCGGCCGATTGGAGGGCGGGCACTCTGGAACGAGATTGGAAGCCCAGCTGCCAGCTGCCATTTTCCGCCTTCTCTACTTAGACTACATAGTAGTCCCGGTACGGCATCTCCCTCCAGGCTCCCCGCGAGAAGCCATCGGCGCCGGCTGAGTCCTAGACGCCTAGTGTTGAGGCCGGGGAGGGAAAGGGAAGTGGTGCTGACCAGATACTGACTTGGCGTTGTGTCTGTGGCGCTTCATTCGACACCTCCCCTTCTGACGCTGGTCCGCGGATGCTGTCGAGGCGGTTTGAAGTGCTCCTTCATCAAACACCTGTAATTATGGTGTTGATGTCGGCGTCGCAACTCGAGACCTTGTCATTACGTCTTGTCGGTGCTAACTAGCGATGGCCCCGACGAGCCCGGACCCGTGTCCGCTGGTGGGCCTTGTCTACCTTTGGTTGCCCAGTTGGACCGACACCTTGACAGACACCTTGACACCTTGCGTGCCCACCTTCGGAGTGTCACAGTCATCGACTCCAAGGGTTTATCAAGTGTCACCAAGGGCCCCAAGGGCCCCAAGGGCCACACCTCCTATCCCAGGCCCGCACCACCCCGCTCTTGGCGCCATCACAGCCAATCACCGGCGTCCCAGCTTCGTGTCCTGGCGTTCCCAGGACGAGGGCTCGGGCCTCGGGATGTTCTGCTTCTGGCATCATGGCCCTGGCCGATTTGCTCTTGGATCCCTTCCGCTGCCTTAGGACCCTTTGCAAACGTGGTTTTCAGCCCTTGCCTCGTCGCGAAAAAGCCCTGCCGTGTCTAACTGTCTATCACTTATCAGAAACGGGGGGCTCCCAGACGGGTGGTCCCTAGACGACGGACCCAAAACGTTCGCTTCCCGCAGAGTCTGATGACTCTAGGGATCGGCATTGTGCATGGCTCCGGCCCTGCCCTTATCCGAACCTACGCCTTGCATTGAGAGAAGGGCTTCAAGGAGAGGTCAGGATCCCCAGCTTCCAATTGATTGTGCAGAGCGCCCTGTGGGGAGCATGGCGGCATAGCGAAGTCGTAGTGGTTGGCAGGGCTTGCGGGCTTGCGGTGGCTTTGCATCCTTATTGTGAGGCTGGCAGAGAGCATGCATGGTTGCATACCACATGTACTTCGTGCGCCGCAAGCTTCGGTTTCAGCGGCCTTGGCTCAATTACCGTTCATCCTTCAAACAAGCCGCTCAGCACTGTCTGTCAGCGTCAACTCTGAGCTGAACCGTCGGCTCTCTCTTATTAGGTACGTAGCGGAACCGCTTGCAAGAGACGGAGTCCCAGTTGGCTGTGCACAAATCCACCGTCCCCACGGACCAGGGGGTCGTGGGAACTCACTCATTAGAAACGTTGCTTTTTGGACACCGCTTCCAAGAGTGAAGAAAATACCACGAGGAGGCCATCCCGATCCTGCTCCGCCATGGGAGATCAACACAAATGCTAGCCTCGACTTGAAGCCGCCACGACCGGGGACAAGGACATACGGGTCGGCCCTAGGGCCCCAGCCAGCCGTCGACTAAGTTTCCGACGCGGCGGGCTGGGGCGGATGGATCCAGAGCAAAAGAGACAACAACTGAGAGAAGATTAATGGAAGGTTGGCGTAGGCGACGATGTTGACAAGAGCCGGGGTCTGGTTTCATGAGGACGCGGTCGTCGTTGTACTACCCTGTAGTGTTTGGAGGAGGCGGACTCTCCCTTCGGAGTAGGAGGAGTCTCCCTTTGGAGTAGGATAACTCCTCCATTGGAGTAGAAAGAACCTACCCCCAAGTGGCAAAGATAGTGAGTGCTCGGTAGGCCTCCAACATCTCTATTCCTATCGATTTCTTGGCAAAGGTTTGACAGCAGACGGACACTAAGCTAGTTGATGCAGACCGCTCTTTGACAGCCAGTCTAGTCGGGACAGGACAGCACTGGAGCATGCAACTATGCACATGTGCAGTACTGCAGTCTGCGGTCTGCGGTCTGCGGTCTGCAGGCAGATGGGAGGACTGCAGGCTGAGCAATTCACGCAGGGTCCGGAGGCCGTATACCGCCCACCGGCATACCCCAGACTTCAGAGTTTTCTCTATTTTCTTCGTGCTCCTGGAGGCTGGACAGCGCATCATCCCATTCAAGTGCCGCTCCAAGCGCGGGCTGAAAAAAAAAAAGCGCAGGGCAGGCGTTCGGATTTCCGCTCGGCCAAGATGCCCTGAGATCCGTCAGCTCGGGTTCACGATCTTTACTCTCCACAGGCCCGCCTGACGGACGACCCCCGGCTTGGCGAGGAGATTAGGAGAGACATGGATGGCGGGATTGCCGTGAACGGTGGTGGTCTTGTTCTCTCGCTCGCTTGATACCGGCTGTTTGCATCGCCTGCGGTGCCGTGTTGTACATACAGGTTTTTTGCCTTGTTGTACAGACTACATGGCCACGCCGCCGCGATATGATCCAATTGCAACTCCAACTTCAGCCCTGGCTTTGCGCCGTCGGCCACAGAAGTGCGGCACCTAGCGCAAGCGTCCAGCGTCACCACCCACCCGCCTCGGATTCGCTTTCATCCCGCACAGGGCAACGGGCAGTGAAAAGAAGCTCTTTTCCAAGCCTGCCGGGGCTCAACTTCTCGACAGTCGGCCGAAAGAGGACAGCCCTGCGATATACGAGGGACCAAGCGTGGGGATAACAGCAGGAAGAGCAACAAGTTCCCGTCAGAAAACCTTCACCGAAGTGGGATTTTCTGGAGCCCGCGGTGGTTCGATTGCTGCCTCGGGAGAGCGAGAAGCAAGCGTCCGTTTGGGGGTGTGGCACAATCGCTACCTATTCGCTAGTCGCACCGCAGAAACGGGAGACAAGATGCTCGCCAGCTCGCGGCCCCCGGCGACGACGGTGGTCTGGGGGAGTTCTAGACTAGATGAGCCCCCCGATTTGGCCGTTGGGTTAAGCCTCGGGCAAACAACCTGGGCGTGCTTGCACTGTTGGAGTCCTTTTGGAGTCGCTTTGCACGGCTGGAGTGTTCGAGATGCCGTCGATCCCGCGGCTTCCTCCGTGTCCACCGTTCGGCATCCATGGGCCATGGGCCCTGATGATGATCATCGCTCGCCAGAGCCCCGGGAAGCGTCCTTGTCTCCTCTCGCCGCTCGGTAAAACATGTCGCGAGCAAGTCCCTAGACGACCTACGCAGTAATACGTGGACGAACGAACCAACAGAGTCGTCACCCGCCCGAGTGACGCGTCAGATTTGCAACGGCTACTTCTGCTGTCGAATAGGGGCGCGTTTCACACAGGTCTGAAGGAAGCCAGGCTTTACTTGACTTGGGGAAGTGCGAGGTGCCCAACGACGAGGGATCCGCATAGGCATCAACCCGAAGGGCCTTTTTTCACGAATCAAGGCCGAGTCAGAGATACTTCGATACGTCGATCTTAAGAGGCTGAGGGGAGGGTGACTTTCCCGTCGAGACTGAGTTTGAGCTTCCAACATCGGCGAACCCCCATGCACTAGCGCTACCGCCATCCAAGGATCGCCGAACCGTCCAGCTGGGAAATGGCGAGATATCACTACTGCATAGATGATGGCAGTCCACTAAGCGTGCTAGGCTTAGGTCTCCCAGGGGGCGAACCTCGTAAGGATACTACGCATCTCGTCTTGCCTTGTCAGCCTGGCTGGTTTGCCAAAGCGTATCCGTAGCTACCAGTACGAAGTACCACCGTCATCCAAGGGGATCTCGTTTGCCAGGGAGGAATCCTGGCCCTGGCAAAGTGGCAAGACCCAGTCGGCGTTAGCCGGTACTTGCGGGAATCGCAACAACATACGACCGTCGCTTGCAAGTTTCGGACGCTGCTCCGTGCTCTGTGTAACAACAAAAGAGTATCCGCTTCGTGAATTTGAGTTCGATCTACAGCGTCTATATGCGTACTATGTGCGGCTGTGGTCTATGTATGGGTGGGAAATGTGTACAACCTCGGAGATGACGGGTGGGCTAGTCCCCGGCCAAAAGCTGACTCAATCGTCGACCGCGTTCCGACCGAATGGATCACTCCACCAGAGGAGTGACGACCTTGTAGACGTGACCAGGTTCAGGGAGGTCCTGGGTCAACCTAAAATCCATCTGCCGACCATCCATGGCTGATGAGGTTGCGTTCCAGCACTATACGCTCGGCACCTCGGGGAGTCGGGGTCTGCGTCTCTACCGATAGTTACCACTGGCGATTCTTATGAAGCTCCGCCGCACTGGTGGCTCTCGGTTTGGAAGTGATGTATTAGGGATAGTAGTCGGGTATTAGGAATGGGTATTAGGTGATGGTGATGGGGTTAGGGTATTATATGCCTTGGTTTCGGCTTCATTTCTTCGTTGTGGTCGTGGCCTTCTTGCTGGTGCTTGTCACCTTTTTTGATGTGGTCGTGGCCTTCTTGCTGGTGCTTGTCACCTTTTTTGATGTGGTTGTGGGTTTTTTGCTTGTGGTCGTGGCCTTCTTGGTTGTGGTTGTGACTTTTTTACTTGTACTTGTGGGCTTTTTCGAAGTAGTCGTGGGTTTTTTCGAAGTAGTCGTGGGTTTTTTCGAAGTAGTCGTGAGCTTCTGTGATGTGGTTGTGCTCTTCTTGGTCGTAGTGACGCTTGCTGCCTTGGCAGTGGTCGTTGGTTTGGTGGTAGTAGTTGGCTTGGTAGTAGTAGTTGGTTTGGTAGTAGTAGTTGGCTTGGTAGTAGTAGTTGGTTTGGTAGTAGTAGTTGGCTTGGTGGTAGTAGTTGGCTTGGTAGTAGTAGTTGGCTTGGTAGTAGTAGTTGGCTTGGTAGTAGTAGTTGGCTTAGTAGTAGTAGTTGGTTTGGTGGTGGTAGTTGGCTTGGTGGTGGTAGTCGGCTTGGTAGAAGTAGTGGTAGTCGGTTTGGTAGTAGTTGTGGTAGTCGGTTTGGTAGTAGTTGTGGTAGTTGGCTTCGTTGTTGTGGAAGAAGTGGTGGTAGCTGGCTTGGTAGAAGTAGTCGTAGTCGGCTTCGTGGTGGTGGAGGAAGTGGTGGTTGTTGGTTTAGTGGTAGGAGTAGTAGTTGGCCTGATACTGGTGCTCAATGTTGTGCTGGTAGTGCTTATGAGCGTGCTAGTACTTGAAGTTGTACTAGTGATGCTTGAGGTTGTGCTTGGGCGTGTTGTACTGGTACCATCTGCCGTGCTGGTGATGCTCCGGGCCGTGCTACTACCAGAGCTGGGATCCGGGCTTGTGGTAGTGCTGCTCGAAGCCGTTGTCGACGTAGTCGATGTCGTTGACGTGGTCGATGGCGTCCTCGTGGGTATGGGAGTAGGAGCTGCCGTGTTTGTACAGATATCCTGCGTGCATTCAAAGATCCCCGAGCCCCAGGCCTTCGCCACATCGACTGCAACGAGCTCTTCGATGAAGTAGCCCGGGTGGTAGTTATCATACCACAGCTGCCGACAGGTTAGTTTCAACAGCTTCTTACGATAGGCGCGGTGCCTAGACGATGAGAGAACTTACGCAAGTAAGGCCATCGCGGTTGTAGCATAATTCGTCTGGCGAGCCGTAGTCCGTTGGGTTTTGGAACGCCGACGCGAAGGGAGCCAATGTGTCGACGGTCTTGACGTTGACGTCCGACTTGGCCGCTTTGAACGTTGCAACGCTGTCGAGAAGGACCGAGTTGAATTGGTCAACGGCGAAGTTGAGTCTGTTGTACTTGGTAGTGCTCAGCTTTTGTTGAACCGGTGTCAAGTAGGTTGCTAACTCATTCATCAGCACACATTTTTTACGACAGTGATGGAATGATGAGACTCACGTGCAGTTGTCAGGAAGATGAAGTTCCGAACCCCCAGAACGTACAGCTTCTCAACCTGCTCCATGTACCGCTTCACTAGCTTCGCATGTCTCTGCGGCAAGTTGGTGGTAGTGAAGGTCGCCTTGATGTCGTTGCCCCCCACCCATATCGCCGCGATGGAGTTCTGCGCCGTCCATGGAGCGAAACTCGGCGCTGCGGAAAGCGTATTGTTGAACAGCTGGACCTGCTGCACGAGATCGATCATCTCCGCAGGATACGTTATGACCGGTAACAGGGTGGTGTCGACGACCGCGCCGCCGCGGGCAAAGTTGTACAGGTAAACGGACGTGGCGTTGAACTTGGTCACCATGAAGCCGACCCAGTTCATGCCGCCGGCTGAGGTGCGTCCGGGAAGGGCTGGGTTCCCAATAGGGTTGTCATCTGATGGCGGCGCGCCTGCAGGATCCCAGAGCGTCTTGGAGTAGGAATCGCCACTGCTTTAATGTTAGCATCGTGGACGCCAGCGGGAGTGGTGTTGGGCTACGCACAAAGTAAAGAAGTAGGTCCTCTGGGGATCTGCTGCCAGCACCGAGGTGGTGGAGAGAACCGCCAGGGCCGTGGTGAGGAATGGGAATCTCATGATGCTCCTACGGTACGGGATGGCTTCGTGCAATACGGCAATATTTTCTGACTACGGCCGGGGGGAATTTCTCTATTCTCATTGCCATATATACATGTTCTGCGCGTTGGCGTGCCTTGAGCTCTCTATTCAACAACCCCTGCATCAGATGTTGTCGACCTCAGGTTAAATTAGATGTCTTTACTTGGCAGCTGGGTACAATCTCTAGAACCAACAGCGGAGCCTCAGGAGCTGCTTTAGGTCGCTTAACGATTGGCAGATCCGAACACACGAGGAACTTTCTGGTGTTGGTCGGGTTGGGCCAACGCAATTTCCATGTCTCGATTGGTCGACTTGCACTCGGAAGTCCACCTGAAAACGCGGAACCTGCGGCGCCTCCCACACGAGAATGGACAGAGTGCATCTGCCTATTGCCTCTAGTTGCTGAAGACTGCTGCTTTTCCGTCTCTTGTGGAATAGCGCGACCGTGTTGTCGGGAGAGGCGACTCGCTAGCCGGCGTATCGACCCTGTTAACCCTGTCGTGCGAGTCGTGGAACTAAGTCTAGATCTCGACCCTCTTTTCGCTTCCACGTCGTATGGCACCATCGTAATTAAGAGATTTCCAGGAGCCTTTCGTCCGAACATGTTTCGGGAGCCAGAGGCGGAGGTAAATACAGGAAGTAAACGGCGGGAGCCAGCAGGAAAGGAATGCAAACAAAGAGGTTTAATTAAGACTCAATCTAAAGTCATTAACATCCAGCACAGGTCTTGAATCTCAACTTGCGGACTCAGAATGGCTCTGGGGTAGACACGCCGTTATCAACGCTAGCTGGGATCCGCCACGAGCGCTTCAGCCCTCAGGTCAGGGGCCTTGGCAAAAAACTATTGACCGTACCATCGCCCCTACAGCCAGCCACGTTTGCTAGTTCCTGCATTGTGAGTCCAGCAAGACCTCGATATCGCAGCGCAAGTCCACCAGGTGCTTTGCCAGCGTGGCCTCGCGGTCCCTGAAGGCCTGGAAGGAAATATCGACGACACCGGCAAACATGGACGCGCTTGCGGCCCCGGCCCCAGACCACCGCGCCGTCGAGCTGCGCAGGCGCGAGAGGAATTCCTCGGCGACTTGGATGGTCAGCGACATCTGCAGGAACGGAGACGACTCGACGGCGAAGGACCCGACCGTCACGTCGGGCAATTTCCAGAAGTGGAACTTGGCGCCAGAGTACGTCTGGGACAGCTCCGAGTGGATGAGGCTGAAGACCTTCTGGTACATGTCCAAGAGCCGCATGTAAGTTGACAGGATGAAGATGGAGTTGCCCGGGTCTGAGCTGTCGATCGCCGCGGACGCTTCAGAGCGTGGCTGCTCCAGGATGTCGGCCACGCGGCGTGTCAGTTTAAACATCTCGTCAATGGGGAAGCCGCTGCTCTTGAACCTCTCGTCGGTGGGCCGGCCGAGCGACGGGCCGTTGCAGGCCGTGTCCTGCGGCGCTGGCAGGGCGGACGAGAGGTCCAGCAGACGGGCGTTGAGGTCGGACAAGTGCGCCATCCAGGGGATCGAGGGCGCCTCCCTGATCAGATGCAGCGGTGCGGTGTCTGGACCGCCGGAGTCGGCCAGGTGGATCTGCCTCGGGCGCTGCTTCGGCCGGGAGCACGGGCGCTTGTCAGGGCTGCTGTGCGCAGGTACACAGCTTATTGTTCCCCTTAGCGGTCCCTGAGGCGCCACGGGAGGGGGAGCGTCTGTTGGTGGCAGGTGGGCGTCTGGTGCCACCGGTGGATATGCGTGGGCGGTGGCGGGCGGGTCCCAGGAGTCGGCGAAGACTTCGGAGTCTGGCGGAGGAGGAGGAAGAGGGTGAGGAAGAGAAGGAGGAAGAAGAGGGGGAGGAGGTTGATGGTGATGATGTTGAGGAAGATGATGATGATGGCCGAGTGGATGGCCGCCGCCTGGGAGCCCCGGATGAGATAAATACTCGGCCTGGCTTGCGGCGAACAGGTCCAGCTGGTCAAAGGTGAAGTTGAAGTCGCCGATTTCCAGCACAGGATCGGGTGTGACGGCGAGATGACTCTTAGACGTTAGGCCGCCGGTATGGGGCACTATTGGCAGTGCTTCGGCAACACGGTGAGTCGGTGGTCAATACTCGAGACATGGGCTCGGTCGGGCTCAGCTTCAAGGGGGCACCTACCCGCGTCGGGTGTGACAAGGCTGGGATCACTGTCCGTCCGCCGTCGCTTCGGGGAGCGGTAGTCACTTGGTGATGACTCGGAGACGGGAAGCTGTTGTTGCTGCTGCGGATGGTGATGATGCTGCGGAAGCTGTTGATCTTGCTGCTGTTGCTTCCGGTATCGAAGAGAGGGACTCGACTTGCACTCCGTCTTGAGCCGCGCGCAGCGTTCACACGGCTCGTCCTTGTTGTTGCGCTTGCAGGAGAGTTTCTGCGCGTGACAGCGATCGCAGGCGCTCCGAATCACCGGCTCGGTCATGGTCATAGCCATCGATTCGGGGGGAGCCAAGAGAGAGGAGACATGAGAGAAGGTTTAAGAAAGAACGATACCGAACGGGCACAGACAGGTTTCTCGCCTCTCTGCGCGTGGCTGAAGGAGTTGCTATTCCTGACGACTCGTGGTTTGGATGGATGTCCTTGAGACAAAAGCCTGGGTTGGGTACCGTAGGCGAAGGGGCATGGTCCTATATCGAAG
>JABSTB010000251.1:0-46633 GCA_013756995.1 Neonectria neomacrospora
GGCTTCGTCACGATTTCCCATGAAAATCAGAAAAGTTCCGACACTTCTAGTAAATCAAGGGTATAGATATAAAATCTAGAGTCCATATCCTAAATACTTTATAAGGAAATATATTAGACTTTAGGACTTACAGTATTTAATGTGTGAGTCGTTGGGCTATCAATGGGGATCGTCTCTGATTGCATTTCCCATTGTTATTATGCTACTGTTTTCTTACATTTTCGTTAAATTTGGGATGAAGATTCGATGCAGGAGCAGGTTTGCTCGACATTGAATTGTTTTGAACAGGTGGTTATTCAAGCATAAGTATAGAAGTAGTACTAATAATAACCTTTCGTGTATTTTCAGTGGCCCTTCCTGTCTCGGATTTGAATGAGATCTGTCTTCTAGGTAAATTCACGTAACTAGTTAAAATTCTTCTTATTATTGGGCAATTTTGCTGAGCCATAGGGATTGGATAGTAGGGCTGATTAGTGTTAACAACATGTACGCTAGAGAATGTTGAATGAAGTCACAAGGGCGCTTTCTGTGGTACCAAATCTCGCATTTACGTGGAATCGGACGCTAGATCTGGAAATCAAGAGCGTGAGCAGCAATAGAAGTGTTTAGCTGTGGGCTGGCAAGAAATGGCTCCATCTATTTATGGCTTGGTCATCTGTCGAGGAATAAACCGGAACGCAAAAGTTTCATGTTGCATAAGCACTGGCGCGCTTTTGGCATGATAACAGTCGAACAGGGACTTGAGGTAATCAAATGATGATATTGATCATTGGGAAATGGTGTCTAACCTAGGGGGATTTAGGGATACTATGTACTAAGACGACCACTCGGCAAGGGTGATCGCTGCTCAAGCAGATACCAGAGAGACTGCTGATTTTTTCCATGTTAATTCTTAACGCTCAGGTACCAAAATCTATCGGATTAATATTGCCTATACATCCTTATGGTAAGCAGCGAGCCACCTTTTGTAGAACGGCTTTGATGTAACCTCCCCCTGATTCCCAGATTGTCGTTGAGGCACATCAACCCTCTCACCATCGAGACCGGTGTTCATCACAGCGTTCTGCTGCTTGCCCAGGTAAAAGTCGGGCATGAAGAAGGTAGCAAGTAACGGCACAGCAGCTAGGAGAAGGGCGGCAATGGCGATGTGGCCGTTCACATGGGCATATGCGCGGATGGCGCCCTGCCTGACGGGATTATCGAAGTCGTAGCTAGTGCGCAGCGTCTTGATGTTTCCGTAGAGCTTTAAGATGGTCGCCTCATCGACTCCGGACATCTCCATGTACATGCGATTAAGCATCTCATTAGTCCAGATTGCCGACGAGACGGCACTGCCGACGGACGAGCCCAAGGTGGACCACAGTGAGAGCAGGGAGATGATCGAAGCCATGTCCTCATGTGGCACCGAGGCCTGACTACCCACGCGGGCTCCGACGATGTTGAAGGAGCCCAGGCAGTAGATCAACTGGGCGATGACTAGGCGGGCTGTGTCTTGTACCATGCTGCCATTGCTTTGAACTAGCAAGCCGTAGCCGATCAGTCTCGCCGCGGCGCCGAAGACCATCATGGTCTTGTATCGGTGTGTGCGCCTCTGGATGAGGCCGACGATGGGCCCCATGATACTAAGTCCCATGGTTGTGATGCCCAAGAATATGGTCCATTCGTAAGTCGACCACTCTTTGATGATGTAGATGTACGAGGAGAAGTAGGTGTTGCGTACTGAAGAGGCTGTCTGGTTGAACGTGTAGATGGTGACCGAGGCGAGGAACGTGCGGTTCTTGAGGATGCGCTTTGTCATGAGTGGCTTCGGGGCGAGGTAAATCTCGAAGAGAACAAATGCAATGAGCAGGACGAAGCCAATGACGAGCATGGCAACTATGCTTGCGTTGGCCCAACCGCCATCGGCGTTCTCTGCAAGGGTGAAGGGCAGCAGGATGAGTGAAAAGGATGTTCCGAGGATGATGAGTCCGAAGATGTCGATATCAATCAGGCCCCCGAGAAGGAGCTTTACCCAGTAGGCGAAACCCTTCGATTTTGTGGGCTCCTCAGAGTCATCCACAGCCCCGGTCCTCAGACGCTTGGAAGCGGCCAGAGTGACCATGCCCATCTTTTCTCCTCGCCGCTGCATCGAATACAGCGTGAAGATGGCTGGCATGAGCAAAACGGGTACGATAATGGCAAACATGCCCAAGCCCCATCGCCAGTCGTCGACGAAAGCCTCAGCGATAAAGCCGTTGACGGGCACGGTAATGACAAAGGGGATCGACAGGGCAGCACCGAAGAAACCTCGCCACTGCAGCGGAGTCAAGTCGCCGACGATGATGTCGCTCAGCAGGTCCAGCCCGGATTTGCCGACCGAGGTGAAGCAGATGCCCACCGTGTAGGCCGTAAAGGTGCTCGAGCTGGCCGCGACGGCAAAGCCGACGACGTAGAAGACGAGGATGACGACGTAGGTAGTGGGACGCGAGGTGATGTCTGCCAGCTTGCCGATGAAAGGCTTGCTGATGGCCCGGATGATCTGACTGGCAGTACTGACGGCCGCGAGCGAACTGTGCTGTCCGAAGGTGGAACTGGCCATGGTAGTGAAGATGGTCGAGGTGATGCCCTGATCGAGCGCATAGGCAAACATGGTCAGGCCGATGGAGACGCCCAGCAGCCAGAGCAATATCTTGCCAGACTTGCCCGACTGGTAAAGGACCTTGTTGAAGGCCTCGACCCTGCTGACTCCGATTTCCGCGTGGCCTTCATTCTCAGCGGAGGCGTCTGTGTCTGAGGCGGCGAGGGCCGAGTCTCGTTGTGGGTGGACTGGCTTGGAGTGGTCGTCAGCTTTTGCAGCGCCATCAACCCTTTCTTGGATCAACAGTGGCGAAGATGAGACCAAGCCTCTGTCGCTGGTCTCGGGCTGACCAGCGCCTGGAGCTCCAGCTGGCGTCGACATGCTGTTCATGGGCGGGCGGCTTCGAATTGGGTCCCAGTAAATGTAGAGGTGAGGGTCAAGGCCAAATGGAGGACAACGGAAGTGCTCGGCTTTTTACCTCCCTGTACTCGGAGCAGAAATAAAGCAATTATTAACGTTCGTAGCACCTCGGCCTAACTCCCGCAGCGTAGCCTACAATCCGCCAGCCTGACACACCATCCTGGGTCAAATACCTGATTGAGATGGGGGGATGATCAGATCTGATTACGGCTACCGGATACTTAGCAAGGATCTGATAAAAATTGCTTATCTAGCGTATGCCGACATCGGTCAAGAGTTACCGAATGGGACTGGTTTATCAGATCTTTTCCCAGCCTGTCAACCCTGCGCCTTCATAACCTGTTGGTCCATACGACGTAGGATGGGCCCGTGGGGGCCAGGCAAGCCAACCTAGCAAAGCCCCCATGTGCCAATGGTAAGCTACAGAGACGCACAAAGTTCTTTGAACGTTCTCGCCAAGAGTACTAAGCACTGTGTCCCCATATTTTTCTCTGTCTCTCGGGTCAGGGGGTTCCTAGGCTTAGATGCCGTTACAACACCGCCTGTCAGTATCTACTTCAGAACGGGCGAGCGAGTCTCAAGGCTCAAAGTATTAATCTAGTATTATAAAGTATTGATAGTGATTATCTTGTACACATTTATGGCTTGTCCCCTTTAACATGCCTCACCCAGGACAGTGATTTTGGAGGCATCACAGAGGGCCCTAAAGAGACTGTCCGGCCTGGCAAATAGCTCCGGGATGGAACCGGATTCAGCGACCCTGCCACTGTCCATTACGACGACCCTATTACACGTAGCAACGATGGTATCCAGTCGGTGGGCCACAGTGAGAACTGTAGCGTCCCCCATCACCTCGTTCAACATCACCTGAAGGTCCGTGTCAGTCCGGCCGTCGATGGACGCCGTGGCCTCGTCCAGAATGACGATTCTTGACCGCCGCACAAGGGCGCGGGCGATGGAGATCAGAGACCGCTGGCCCTGGGAGATGTTGGCGCCGTTCTCCTTAACTTCCGAGTCTAGATTCAGGCTCGGACCGTCGCCGCTAGACTCGGAGTTGTGGTTCTTCTTGAGTTCATACGAATCACCTCCAATCTCATTGTCTTGCCCACTTGAGCTTGTTCGGTTAGTGTCTGGTTGGTCACCGGCAAGCCCAACCCTTCTCAAGCATTGGTGCAGCCAGTCGTCGTCGTACTGCTGGGCCGGATCCAAGTTGTACCGGATAGTCCCGGCCAGGAGAACGGCGTCTTGGCTAATGACAGACAAGCTTGACCGGAGTAGATGTAGACCGACCGTGTGAATGTCAACTCCGTCGATAAGGATCTTGCCGCTTGTAGGTTCCGTGATCCTTAGCAAAGCGGATACCACTGATATATAGTAAGCGAGTGTCTGAGAATATGGAGTCTAGATGGATACGCACAAGTAGTCTTCCCTGCACCAGTACGCCCTACAACACCGACTTTCTCGCCGGGCGCTATATCCAGCGTGACGTCCCTGAGTGCCGGTTCCAGGCCGGGACGATGACTGAGAGTCAGCGACTGGAACTGCACGCGGCCAGCACGCGGCCATTTACTAGCCTTTAGGCCCTCATCTACACCGTCGAGCTCGTGAGCAGGCTCCTGCTCGATGTTGTAGGCATAATGAAGCATTCTTTCGACCGAGTTCATGTTGTTCTCGATCTCGGCGCTCTGGCGAATCATGTTTCCAAAGACGGCCTGGGCCGTGACAACATACGACAGCACCACGCCCCCGGACGACGGGTCGATGGTGCCTCGGAGCCCCACGACGAGCAGTCCCGCGGTGAGGACGAGCGTGGCGCCGCAGAGGTCCAGGCGGAGGTTGAGCCAGCGCTGACACGCCACCGAGAGCCAGTAGGCGGTGTTCTCGGTATCAATCTTGCGGGCGTTGTCCTCGCGGAAGCGCGACACGGCGCCAAAGGCCTTGAGGGTGGGCAGGCCGGACAGTGACTCGCCAAAGTGCTCGTAGATGCGGCTGCGGAGCAGGTTGTTGAGGCGGCGCAGCTCACGCGACGAGGGCCGGTAGTACATGCCTGTCCAGGTGTATGCGAGAAGAAGGGCGGCGGCGATGGCCACGAACGCCGGCAGCACGATGCTCACAACGATGATGGTGCCCACGACCTGCACCGTCGTCGAGATGAAGAGCCGCAGCGTCTCACCCACGACGTTGTCCACGGCGTCGACGTCCTTGCTGAACCGATGCGTGATGCGGCCTTGCGGCGTCGTGTCGAAGAAGGCCACGGACGCGTGTAGTAGCCTTGACATGGCCGCGTGGTGAAGCTTGTTGGAGCACCAGAAGCAGAACAAGGCAAAGGTTGCGCTCATACAGAACAGGCCCAGCGATTGCCCGATTCCGAACGCCGCGTAACCTGCCATGTATGCGTCCTCCGAGACGGACGTGTATTTGTTGTCTTGCCACCAGCTCAGCCACAGCGGCGATACAATGCTCGTTCCCTGGTAGATTATGATGGACGTGACGAAGAGCGGCACGGTAAGCCAGGCGTTGCCCATCTTCACGTAGCGGATGTAGGTCTTGCCGCTGACAGAGCCAACAAGCCTCTCCTCATTCTGCATTATCTCGCTACCTCGACCCACTTGCTTGGCCTTCGACTTCTGGGCGACAATCTCCTGATCCTGTGCCTCTTTTACCTCGGGCTCTTGATCTTGATATTGCGGTTTCCCAGAGTCACCGTCATGCCGAGTTGATTCCGAGTCCGAGTCCGAGGCCAACGAGGACCCGGCAAAGAGAGAAAAGGGACCGTCCCGACTGCTCAGAAGCTCATACGAGCCCTGTTCCACAATGCGACCCATTTCCATGTAGACAATATGATCGGCCTGCTTAGCGAAGACCATCGAATGTGTCACCAGAACAATAGTGGCTTCCTTGTCCCTCCGCGCCTGGTTGACGACCATGTCAAAGACACGGGCACCAACATGGGCGTCCAGGGCGGAGAAGCAGTCGTCGAGAAAGAGCAGCGGACTCCTGCCATAGATGGCCCTGGCGAGACTTATGCGCTGCTTTTGGCCCCCCGACAGGGATACACCCATTTCGCCAACGACGGTCATATCGCCCTCGGCCAGCCTCTCCAGGTCCTGGTGTAGACAGCACCGGGTGAGTACCTCGTCGTACCACGCCAGATCCAGGGGCCTGCCGAAGACAATGTTTTCTCGCACCGTCTCGCTGAGTAGCCAGGCCGTCTGCGGGGCCAAGGCGAGCTGAGACGATGACAGCGAGTTGTCGAGGTTGAGGCGGCATGAGCGAGCCTGAATAAGCTGCATGTCTCCCAGGAGCGCCCCCAACACCGAGGATTTGCCTGATGCCACGGGTCCAACGATGCAGACGAGCTGATTCCTCTTCACCACGAGTGAATCGAGGCGTAGTCTCTGGGTCTGGCTTTGACGTCCAGTTGTGTACGGGCTTTTGACTTCCTGGGCACTCACATCGGCGTCGTCTGCCATAAGTCCCTCGTCATCGTGATAGGCAAAAGTAGCATCCTCCACTTGGACTACCACATCATCCGGTGACTCCTTCTCGCCAGGCTCCGACTCTACTCCAGCGTTACTGGTGGGTCCCGCGTCAGATGCGAGCATAAAGACAGCTAAGCGCTCGAGTGCTGCGCGGGCGTCCGCGATGGCCGAGAGTGCAGTAGGCAGGGCTTGCAGCGGCGTCCTCAGCAGCAGGAAGAAGGCGAGAGCAGAGAAGACGATACTGGCTTCCATGCCATTCTTGCTCGTCGCTCCATGGCAGACGATGCTGACGACGGCGGCGAGCGTGGGGGCCGTGTACGAGACGGCCGTGTTGAGAGCCCTGAGAAGCATCCTCTTGCGGATGTAGACAACCTCGTCGGACCTGAGCTTTCCGATCTTTGCGAGCAGGCTCTTCTCGTACGCGTTGGTCTTGACGAGGCGAATGGTCGACACAGCCTCCACGACGGCCTTGACCCGGGCGTCGGTGAAGGGCATGCTAGCCCGGCGCAGCCGAAGCAGCCGGCCCATCATGAAGCTCTGCAGGGGATACAGCAGCACCAGCAGGCCGAACCCGGGAAGCGCGCTGTAGCCCATCAACCATACCGTCAGGGCGAAGCAGAGGAGGATCTGGAGGATGCTGGTCCACGCAGAGTGGAAGAAGCCGCAGCAGAAATCCACGCGTGTCACGTCGGCGCTCATCAAGCTCATGAGCTTGCCGGTGCCGAGGCCGTGTTTCAGCTTGGCCTTCTCGGTGAGCTGCATCGTCGCCCGGCGGTAGATTGCATGCATGAGGGCGCCTCGTAGCAGGATACCGGTCGTATATGAGCGGTAGAAGCCATGGACGTTGGATGTGACAGAGAAGACGAGCAATAAAAACAAGCCCACCGCGTAGCCGAAGCCTGCGCGCAGGGCCTGTTGGGACGGATCGGAAAGGGTGGTAATAAGAAACCTGATGAGCAGCGGCGAGACCATTTGCGACAGGTCTCCGCCCAGCTTGAAGAGACCACCGAGCCAGAACCATCGGAAGCAGACATCGTTCAGGGCCAGGGCGAGGACGGTGGTGTCCGTTGTGCGCCTCGCCCAGAATGGCCTCCATGCCATTATCCCGGATGAAGCCTTTCGATTTCTGTTCCTCTCCAGCCTCTCCGACCAGCACTTCTCGAGTCGATCCGCATGGTCCTCGACCAACCGGTTGCTGGGCATGTCGTACAGGTCGTCGACTTGAAGGGGTCTAGTGTAACCCGTTCCCAGAACAGGACTGAGCCAGTTGAATGTTAAGATCGACAACCAGTTGGCCGTCGACTCTGGCAACTCTGTCTTCTCCTCGATCCCGGCACCAACTCCATCTTCCACGTTGCCCGGGCTTGAAGTTGTCCGTGCCGTCAGTCGCTTCTCGATGGGTTCCGTGGATAGGAAGGGTACCCTCCTGTACCATTTGCGAGGAGGGAAGCTTTTTCCATCATTGCTCGCCATGTTGGGTGCAGCCGTGGATCAGGTTGGACCGGTTCTCATCAGCTCAGGCCGAGTTGAACAAGAGACGCATGACTTTGGCATCTTATCGTGAACTTCTCTCTGGTCCATGTATGGCTGATTTCATTACGTACCCACTTACCGGAAGATATCTCCGACTGCGGACCTCCAGCACATGTACCGTATACATATATGTGCTCAAGGACGAGAGTACATCTGCACAGTATGAGAAGGATGATTCGTTTTCGGTCATGGTGCAAGGCTTGGCATTAGTAAACATATCCACATGTTCGGAGGGCGACCCGGGATGCAAACCGTAAACCTAGAACCATGTCAGATTGTCTGGATGATCAACCTGACGCCAAGAGAATGTTCGTGTTGAATGTTACATTCGGAGGCGCTTGTCAGGACTTTGACCACCACACTGGCCATTGCCTTTAGGCGGATCGGTGCTTCGCCGGCGACCTTCTCAATTAGGACCAACGCACCACCTCGATCGACTACCTTCTTTCCTGTTGGGCTCACCGATACTCTAGTATTTTAGGTCGGCTTTTCCGCTACAGTACTAAGCATGAACTACGGAGATGCTTGTCAAGCTAGCTTGCGAGATTAACATGCCAAGCTTTCGGGAGAGGCTTGCCAAGTTAGTGGAGACATTATGGAGATCAGATAAGATTCTTCACGGCGAGGTGCAACGCTGGCACCGCCTATCACAATCTCGCCAAGCAGCAGGTGACATGTGGGGGTGAGGCTGTGGGGAATCCTCAAAGAGGAATAACAACAACCTCGGTCTGTTTAGGCTTTAAGCTCTGACATCATATTCGAAACTGCCGGGTAATGTGGGTCTTGGCCTACAGGGGGTTGGCTAAATCATAGCTGTTGACTTGCTCGAGTTGTGAGCAATTGCGCGATGTGCTTCAGCTGGTCTCTCTGACTTTATGTAAAGCTCACGCTCATCCGTTATCTAACAGTCAAGTGTGGAATCCCTCTGTAAGTACCTTACCTAATACTCAGCGTTCAAATTCAGTTACGTTGCCCGGGAGTTGGAGGTGTCATCGCTAGGAAACTAACGTAACCATAGGCAATCCAACATCATTGAAAATGGGCCATGTCATTGTTGACGCGCGATCCCGCGACGAAACGCGGCTGAAGATGTCGAAGAAGATATGTTTCAAACTGCCCGACGGCGAGACCGAAGTGTGGATTGATAGCAGCGGCAATGGCATTGGCACGGACTATATCGTCGGATCTGGTGACGGAACGCTGGCTCGGTGGAGGACAGATGGGACGCAGACCAGAGTCTCGCCGGCCATGGTCAACGACGACAATGCGCAGTTCGGTGAAGTTGTCCGGCTCCAGCTGTTGAGCTTGAATGTGGCCGACCCTCGCTCGCCGTTTTGGTCTGACGGGCAACACCCGGACATCGCGCTGGCGTGGGCCTCGGTGTACGCGTTGTGGCTGCATCCGGACCACAGAGACGACGACTTGGTGGCCGTCTCGGTGGACAGTGAACGGGTGGGCGAGTACATGCGATGCACCGGCTTGGGGGTGATATCACCATTCTCGCCGAGTGCAAGAGCAACAAGAGCAACGACAACCAAAGACACCATCTACTGGCTCTACCGCGAGGCGTTCTGGCAGGGCGCAGGTGCACCAGACTCGCAGCATTGGCTCCAGTCGCGGCCGGAAGTGACCAGCTTCCCAGGCTTCAACAGGACGCTGGGAGTGTTTGCTAGCCAGCTGGGGTTCACGCGGAAGGGCAACGTCTGCACCGTCCACCCAGTACGACCGGCCAAGCCAAAGCCCGGAACCGTCATCTACTCTCGGTTCATCGTCGAGGTCGGACAGCAGCTGCGGATCCTGCACATCGACGCCGAAGACCCGGTGCACTTCGAGGCGTACACGCGATGGCAGAACTCGGACCGGGTCAACGCCTCGTGGCAGGAGCGCGGACCGGACGAGCACCACCGGGCGTACCTGGCAGAGCAGCTGGCCGACGCGCACAGCATGTCGTGCTTGTTCGAGTGGGATGGCGAGCTGGCTGGGTACACGGAGCTGGGATGGGTCAAGGAGGACAACGCGGCGTGCTTCTTCAGCTCCAACTGCAACATTGTGGTGGGCGAGCACGACCAGAACTCGCACATCCTGGTGGGCGAGGAGCACCTCCGCGGCGGTAAGCGCTATCAGGCTGTGGCGACGTCGATCAAGCACTGCTGCTTCCTGCGGGAACCGAGGACCAAGCAGGTGATTGCCGAGCCGCGGTTCGACTTGGCCCACGTTCATATCCAGAACAAGTATCTACCGCAGGAGAAGAAGAAGCGTTTCCACCTGCCGCACAAGACGGCGGTTCTATTCGCCCTCCAACGGGATCGCTTCTTCCAGGAGGCGCATTTGGTATAGGCTAGTCTAGGCAGTAGACATAATTACCCTCAATGCCAGTTCCTCTACGAGTAAAGCCGTAATTGTGACGTAACCCGACTACATCAAATCGCGCAGGATCACCAGGGACTGGTGGGACTGGATGGGACAACGCCGAAACACACTTGGTGGTGTACTCCGGTTCGGTTCCGTAGTTGAATAGAGTTTTCAACGGGGAACCTTTGCGCCGATCTGCCGAGGAAAAGGAAAAAGGGGCAGTGCTACTCCTGCCGAATTCGGCTGATGTACCGCCGTAAGGGTAAGTGAGATAATCACATAATCTAATCTGATCATCTGGACGTCCCGCACAGCCCGAAAGCATTATGTAAAATACGCCGTCGCTGACTCAGAAGCTACGAACAGGACAGGGTTGCCATCTGCCGGGGAAAGATCGCCACACTCCCACCCAGAGAACACAGACTCCCTTGAGAAGACTGACAGCCCTGAAGCAGGGGCGTGTATACCAAGTATCGTATACTTGGCTCCGTGGGCACCATAGAGGTACCCCTGGGCCCATGAGGCTTTTCAAAGTCGAGCGATAGCGGCAGGCATAACTTGGCAATCTTCGAAAATGGGCCAATATAATTCAGTTTGGCTGGTGGTCACGCACGCTCATACAGTCACACCAAGGTAATTGAGTAAACCAGACAAGACCTACGGCAACATGGAGAACACAGCAATGCCACAGCCACCCATCACGCAGCTCCGGCCACTGCATTCTCGCCAACAGCCTTCCAACCAAGAGCTGGAAACACCATCGTCCGGAGTACAAGATCATCATGAAGATGATCCTCAACTGCTGCACTGGCTAAGTTCTCTCCAACCAAGACCCGACGAGGACACATCCATCAAAGCCTTTGTAAAGCTCGTCTCTCGCATAGTGGTCCTCAACCCTGGCGAGGCGTACTGTATTCAAGACTCCACACGCGGCGGCTTCATCTTGGCTCGTTCTGTTAGCGCAGGCCACGAGGATGAGGATGGAGCTTTTAGCTTCATTAAATGCGCGGATGGTCCTGAAATTCCCACTGACTTTTCCATTGGTGAGGGAAAGGTGAGTCAAACTAGAGGAAGCATCAAGGGCAGCGGTTCATGTGGCTAACACGCAACTCAGGCCTTGCAGCTTCACATCGATGCGGCAACCAGACAAGTACGGTTGACCGCGCAGGCCAGTGTCATACCTACTGCTGCTCTCGAGGCTCTAGGTCGCATGCTAGATGACCTCATCCTCGGTCTGCAGCAAGGTCGAAGTGAAGATGGCAGATGGACGCAACCTTCTGTGCTTAACTTTCCACCAAAGTCCAGACCCCTGCCTTTGTTTCCCCAGGAGTCCATCTCAAACAACCTACAGGGTAAGGAGAGTGAGAGTGATGGAGATGAGCCGGCTTTGCTTCACCGATGGTTTGAGCAATGCGCGGCAGAAAATTCTCAAAGGACGGCGCTGGACTTCCTTGTGCATCTCGAAAGCGGCAAGAGGATCCAGTATACGTATCAGCAGGTTGAAAATGCTGCCAACGCACTGGCGGCCAAGCTGGTTCACACCTGTGCCCAGTCACAGTTGCAGTTACAGCCGTCCATCAAGACCGTTGCTGTGCTAATAGGACCCTGTCCAGAGCTGTACATCAGTTACTTGGCTGCTCTCAAGGCCGGCATGGCCTTCTGTCCCATTCCCGTGGATGCCCCTGAAGAGAGAAAGGAGGCGCTGATGGCGGATCTGAAGCCAGCTGCTCTTCTTGTGGCCGCATCGACACAGCCGGGGTCGTCATTTTGCTCTACTGAAATCACCATGATCAGCGTGTCTCCGTATCTTGCAGTGTGCGACGCCGGATCGGAAAGACCGTCATTATCATCATCATTATCCACCACGGAGACTGACGTGGCCTACATTCTATACACTTCAGGAACTACTGGCATGCCGAAAGGCGTAGCCGTCAGCCACATATCTGCAGCATGCACCATCTCCGCCCTGAGCGCTCACTACGGATTTATCTCGCCAACATCATCATTGTCCAGCAGGCCCATCAGATGGTTCCAAGGCGCGGCGCCGACCTTTGACATTTCTCTCTTCGAAATCTTCTGGACCCTCAGCACCGGTTCTACACTTTGTTGCGCCCCGCGCGAGTTCACCCTGCAGAACATTGACAAGGTCGTCACGACCTTGGAGGCCGATATGACCAATATCACTCCCAGTTTCGCCAGCTTGCTGGACCCGTCGTCGATCCGCGGTCTGATGCTCGGTGGGGAGACACTGAATGCACGCCTCCTGAGAGACTTTGCACGCTACAACCCCACTGCTAGTAGCGACAACCGTGGGCATATTCCAAGCGGTATCTACAACGGATATGGACCTACAGAGACGGCCATCTACTGCATCGCCCAATCCCATGTCCCGGAGGAGCAGCGTGGCTCTGTGCTAGGAACGCCTCTAGCAACGTGCGGCAGCCTCATTGTCGACGAGCAGGCCCAGATGGCAAACTTGGAGCCTGTGCCCATGGGCGCGACGGGAGAGCTCGTAATCACTGGCCCGCAGGTGAGCAGAGCGGGCTACCTCAACCGCCCCGACGAGACGGCGTGCGCCTTTGTCGACGATGCGCGATGGGGTCGGGCGTACAGAACTGGCGACCGAGCCAGAATTGTATGGGACCCCCGCGGCGAGCCCATGGTTGAGTTCCTGGGCAGGATATCCGATGATCAGGTCAAGCTGAGCGGAAGACGCGTGGAGCTGGGCGAGATCGAGAGCGTGCTGGCGAGCAGAGTGGAGGGCGTACGGGAGACGCTCTCTTGTGTTTGGAAAAAGCAGAGTTCCGAGATGGGCTCGGAGAAGGTTGTGAGTCTTGTTGTCCTTGAGCCGCGTGCCGGGCTGGGCTTTGAGCTTGTCCGCCAGAGGTGTCTGGAGGCCGCAAAACGACACCTGCCAGACTACATGAGGCCCTTTAAGATCCTCCAAGTCGACGCGCTCCCGAAGTCTGCGTCCGGAAAGGTCAATCGCAAAGCAGCTTCAGCATACGTGCGAGAGATTCTGGGGGAATACCACCAACTGGCACGTTCAGAACTTATTCAGGACGAAACTACAGAGCATGCCGGACCCCTGTCGGACCCCGAAGACGCGAAGCTGGAAGAAGAGCTCCTCCATATCGTGTCCGGCATTCTCAGTGCTGGCTCCACCGCTACCAATATGACAATCACGGCCACCACTCCACTCGCCGAGGCTGGCATGGATAGTCTCCGTGCAATGAGACTTTTGCGTGACATGAGGAAGCAATGGCCCGGCTCTGGATCTACAGCACATCAAAACCAGCATGCCCGTCTACAGCCATCACTTGCCCTGCTTCTCGACTCAGGAGCCAGCGTCCGCTCTGTCTTCTTCCCCTCGACGCAAGATGCCCGTAGCTCAACCAAGCTAGCCGACACACGAAGCCGGCTCGTCGAATTCTCCTCCAGACACTTGTCCGAGGCACTCGACAAGCTCAATCTCGCCAGCGAAGCCGACATCGAGATGGTTCTGCCCACAACATGCACGCAGAGCCAGCTAGCCGTGAGCTTCGCCATGGATCGGCGCAACTACATTAGTCATTCCGTCTTGAGGCTAAAACAGGACGTCTCAGTTGAGGCGCTGAAGGAAGCCGTCCAGATGGTCGTCTCCGAACAGGCCATCTATCGATGTGCAATTCTGCCATGTGACGATTCCCTGTCACCCTTTGCCCAGGTCATCCTGACACCCGAGGCATGGCATCGGTGGGCAAACAACACTAGTCGGGTCGTGCACAGGAGAGCAAGTGCAAGCAGTGTTGCTGGTGATGCGAAAGCGTGGCTCGACTTTGCTGAGGAGAACATCAGCCTCGATTCGCAAAGCCTGTACCATATACAGGTCATTGAGCCAGGCTCGAACTCCGAGTCCGGCTCTGGTAGCGCCGGTCTCTTGGTCATCAGCGTTGCCCACTGCATCTGCGATGGTGCCTCACTCGAGGTGCTCATGAGCGACATTGTCAGGCGGTATGCTGGTCTGGATCCTCTCCCGAGACAGGGCATCTACGAGGCGGTCTTGGAATGGGCCTCGAACGTGGACCCCGAGACGGACGATCTGTGGCGAGAGTCGCTGAAAGGCTGGGAAGCAGAAAGTTTTGGTGCGTTAAGTGGTAATAATGTCAAGTCGTCTGCAGCTGGCACAGACTGTAAACCTGGAATGGTCCAATACGCGAGTAGCCTGCCGTGGCAGGTCCTGGAGGACAAGAGTAGGGCCCTGGGTGCGTCTCCCTTGTCAATCCTCCAGGCGTCGTGGGCCCTGCTCCTGTATTTGTTCTCTGAGGCAGACACGGGAGATATAACATTCGGGAATGTCATATCGGGCCATCATATCTCAACACACGCGCCCACCTTCTCTGTGGTGCCCTGTCGGGTCGCCCTGCCCGAGGCGCAGACTATAAGTCAGCTTGTCGGCAGCCTTGCAGGTCACTCGAGGTTTGCGCAAAGCCACCGGCACACATCCTTTGGCATCTTCAAGACGCTCCCATACAACACTACTTTGGCTCTGCAAGCATATCATCCGCCGGATCCCAAGCCGGGACATGGCATTAGGGAGACTGTCCCTGTTCTCTGGACCGAAATCTGGAATCCGGCCATACGTTACGATTTTGCAATGTTTGCCGAGGTCTTTCCAACAGACCCTCACTCCCCAGACCGGAATGGACAATTCAACAACATGTCGTTCAAGCTCACCTACCGCGAGGATGCTCTCTCTGAGCTCTCGGCGACATGCATCGTAAAGCAACTTGCAGCACTTACAGAAACCATGCTTGGCTCACGCCCGGACGACATGGTCCAGGGGCTGCCGGCACGCCTGCCTAGGAGCTTGCTGTCTGCAGAAGGGACGGTTTCAATTCCAGCTAAAAACAAGGAAGATAAAGATAAACAGAGCCAGGATCGAGTTGAGCTTCTACACTCCCAGTTCGAGGATCAGGCCACGTCAACCCCTGACCTCTTGGCCCTAAGCTTTTATACTTCACTAGACTCGCCTCCAGACGAGTTAAGCTATGCAGAGCTTGACGCCAGGGCCAACGGCCTAGCAAATGCCCTGCGCGAGGAAGATGTAGGCATCATCCCCATCTGTATGCAACGGAGCGTTGAACTCTACGTAGCCATCCTGGCTATCTTGAAAGCCGGCTCGGCCTGGTGTCCCATTGACGAGACGTCGCCCGTGCAGAGACGGACCTCGCTGATTGCCAGGACACAGAGCAAGGTATTACTGACGACCACGGAGTCGTTGTCTCTGGTCGAGCCCTGCCTTATCCATGAGAGTCTAGAGGGCGTGCGCATAATTCTTGTCGACCAGTACGCGAATCAGAAGACGTCCGTGAGAGCCGATCCGCGCCACGGCGTCTCATCTTCACCTCATCTCAGCGGGCAGGATCTAGCCTATCTCCTATGGACCTCAGGCACCACAGGTGAACCAAAGGGCGTCATGATGCAACACTCGGCTGCGGCACAAGCCATGCGCGATCTGCAGATCCAGATTGAGCACGATGAGAAGGCCGAGCAGGTACGCACACTGCAGCTGTCGGCATACAGCTTCGATGTCTTTGTGCAGGACCTCTTCTATACCTGGGGCCTGGCGGGCAGCGTCATCGGCGGCACGAGAGAACTAGTACTGGGCACGTTTGTCGAGTTCATCTGGAAGTCCCGTCCCACGCACGCTCATCTTACCCCGTCGTTTGGCGCGAGCATCGCTGTCGACGAGATCAGGGGGTCAACTCTGCAGTACGTGACCTTCATAGGCGAGAAGCTGACAGAAGATGTCGCCGAAGCATGGGCGACGCCTGGAATCACCACTCGCGCGTACAACACATACGGGCCGGCCGAGAACGCCGTCGTGTCCACTCTGAGGCGATTCTACGGCAAGAGCAGGGATCAGGCCAAGGCTTCTAACGTGGGCTTCCCCCTGAAGCACTGCACGTCGTACGTCGTCCGCGAGGTTGAGATACCACAGGGCAAGCAGAAGCGCTGGGACCTGGTCCCGCGGTATGGAGTTGGAGAGCTGGCCCTGGGGGGCGCGCAGGTCGCCAAGGGCTATCTCAGTAACGAAGCCAAGACGACCAAGGCTTTTATCCAGGGAGGACACGGTATCGACGAGCGTATCTACCTAACGGGAGATACGGTGCGTCTCAACGACCACGGCTTCGAGTTCCTCGGCAGGAATGACGACCTGGTCAAGATCACCGGCATCCGCATTGAGCTGAGCGAGATCAGCGCGGCCTGTGCGAGCGTCAAGGATGAGGAGGCGGCCGTAGAGCACGTCGAGACGTTGTATCTCCTGCGCCCGGGAACTGACTCTGACAGCAACAACAAAGTCGTCGTCACCTTTGTCTCTGTCAAGAAAGACGATGCTGACACAGGCAAGATCAGGGCGCAGGTGTTCCAGAGGGCTAGGGACATGCTGCCCACGTATATGGTCCCCGGACACATCGTCGTTCTGGACACGACGATGCCGAGGACCGCGTCAAACAAGGTCGACCGCAAGGCCCTGCAGGAGATCTACGAGGGGTCTGACCTAAAGGCCCTGACTGGAAGAGATAGCTCCGAGCAAGCCAATGGCAATGGTCAGCAGACGTTGCAATGGACCGAGGAACAGCGTCCTGTCCTTCAGGCCATCGCCGACAACTTCAAGGTAGCAGTCGAGCCCCTCTCGCCGGAAGATAGCTTAGCCGGCCTGGGCTTCAGCTCTCTGCAGGTCACCAAGCTGGCGTGGTCACTGAGGCGGCAGCTGGAGTGCGCAGTTGGAGTTCTCGACCTCATGCGGTGCCAGTTTCTCGGCGAGCTGGTCGACGTCGTTCTCAGCAAGCTGCCGGATGAGTCCAACGGCACGGCGTCGCCAGAAACGCCAGCTAGGGATTCATGGGTGGCTTCCGCCAAAGACATGCTTACCAGGAACCTCCGCGGCGACATGCGGCCTCATGACACATCGTACTTGCTGCCCGCGACTCCAGTGCAGGAGTCACTCATCGTAGAGACGATGCTTGAGCCCCAGGCGTACTGGGCGCATCGTGTGTTTGACTTGAGCCACCTGGGCGAGATCGACGGCCACCGTTTGAAGGAGGCGTGGACGGCAGCTGCCAGGAAGTTCGACATACTCCGGACCATCTTCATTCCTCTGACACAGCTAGACATGGAACGCACAGAGGAGAATGAGAATATCGTCGCGTGGGCCCGTCAACAAGGGGTTCAGTCCACGATCCTTCAGCTGGTCCGAGACGATCCAACGGTGCGCTGGACTTGGATATCCAGCGACAAAGACCAAGATCTAGCCAGGTGGGCCGAGAAGCTACAGATGGAACTGGCGCCGACAACAACAACGCAGCCCCCGTGGTCCGTCACATTCGCCGAGGGAGATGGTAAGATGATGCTGAGTATGCATCACGCGCTATACGATAGTGTGTCGTCAGAGATTCTCCTCGATACCGTTGCAAAGCTCTACCAGAAGCAAGCCATCTCGGTCCATGACAACGTGGTTCAACTCGAGAGGGGCATGGAGCTGGGTCTGCTGCCAACTGCTCCCCAGAGAGACGAGGCCGCCTCTCTGTGGAACAGTCGTCTGGCCGACCTCAGGAAGACAGCCGGCGCCCTGAACGCGTCCTTCCCCGACTTGACACAGTCCCGACAGAAGCAGCCACAGAGAATCCTCCTCTCAAGACAGAGGATCCCTCCTTCATTCACGTCCGCGTCTGGGTCGCCCGCTCTCCCCACATTGTTCCAGTCCGCGTTCGGGTGCGTTCTGGCGTCATACCTGGAGCTCAAGGCTGTCGTGTTTGGCCAAACCGTCTCGCAAAGGAGTCTGCACCCAGACCTCGCTCGTGTCATGGGCCCTGCGATGGCCACTCTTCCCGTGATTGTCCGCGCAGATGCTCCTTCGGCGGAGGAGCTCTGGAGCGATATGGCCCGCGACTCGTCCAGCCTCTTCCGAAGCACGCATAGCCTGCACCCTGTGGACATCAAGAAGATGCTCAACCAAGGCAACGTGAGCAGTAACGCCCCCTTTCCAGGTCTCTTTGTCTACCATCCGGCCCCAGAAAGCGCCCAAGACGCCGAAAACAATGCCGGTCAACACATGTTCCGAGAGATCGAGCAGGCACTGTCGCTGAATGTGGAGCATCCCCTTGCCCTGAACATATTCGAAGTCGACAGAGCCATAGAGCTCACTGGGGACGGGCGCCGCATCTCACAGGCGCAGCTGGAACTCATGTTGGATCAGATCATCGATCAGGCCCGAGTCATGGTAGAGTCACCCCGACTCCCTCTTGGCCGCCTTCCAAACAGGATGGGCCGCAGTCTCATATCTATCAGCGGCGAAGCTACTGCTGGCGAAGTTCGCGCAGTCGACCCAACTGAAAGAGTCTCCCTGCATGCGATCGAGCATCCTGAATGGACCGCAGCCGAAGAGCTCGTTTTTCAAGAGTCGGATGAGGACGAAGACGAAATAGTCACCAAGACCATCACATACGCCCAGCTGGACATGCTCACCAATGCTATTGCCTCCAGACTGGCATCCCACGAGGCTCGTCTCCAGCCCGATGACATCGTTGCAATGTATATGAGCAGGGACATTAAGTCGCTCGCGGCAACCCTGGCCATCTTCCGGGCTGGCTACGTGTACCTTCCCGTGGACGAGGATCTCCCCCCAGCTCGGAAGCGACTCCTTGTCCGTGACGCCAAGGCAAAGCTCATCATTACAACGGAGCAGCTTGCCGGAGGCCTGAACTTGAACCTCGACAGTGATCCGCCGGCTTTGCTGATGCCGGATGGTGACGATGATGTCGACGTGATGCTGTCTTGGTCCGTGTCTGAGAGACAGCTGATAACCGGCCACGGTGGCTACCTTCTATACACATCGGGTTCGACGGGCCGTCCTAAAGGCGTACGCGTGTCCAACAGCAACTTGTGCCACTTCATTGCCTCCTTCAGCGCCCGCATGATCGAGTCCTTGCCCGCCACGGCTAGCCTAGGGGGCGCCGGCAAGTACCTCAACCTCACGTCCAGGGCCTTCGATCCCCACCTCACGCAACTCTTTGTGCCCTGGTACCTGGGCCACCGTGTGGTCATCGGCAAGGACCGTACGGCCATGTTGGGCAGCCTGCAGCAAGTCATCAACGAGCTGGGCATCACGCACTTCGGTTCCGTGCCCTCTGTGTTGACTCAACTGAGACTGCGGCCTGAAGACGTGCCCTCGGTCAGGGTGGTGACGACTGGTGGAGAAAAGGCGTCGAGCGAGCTTCTGGACACATGGACGAAGGGATGTGGTTCTACTGACCAAGAGGGACAACAGCAAGTTGTCCTGTTCAACTTCTATGGGCCGACGGAGGTCACAATTGGCTGCCTAGGCCACGCCGTGAACCGCGACTCTAACGCTCGCAATCTCGGCTTGCCACTCCAGGGTCTCGAGGCTCTGCTATTGTGCCCCGGCACTGGTGATGAAGATGTAATTGCCAGGAGAGGGCAGCCGGGCGAGCTTTGCATCGCCGGTCCGCAGGTGGTCATGGGCTATCTAGACAGGCCTATCGAGAACGCAAAGAGCTTCCGGACTACCTCGTTGCTAGGGGATGGCGAGAAGAGAATGTACAGAACAGGTGACATGATGAGGATGATGCACGATGGCACCCTCGAGTTCTTGGGCAGAGCGGACCAGCAGGCCAAGATCCGGGGCCAGAGGCTCGAGCTCGACGAAGTCGTGTCTTTCCTGAAGGAAATTTCGGCCGACGAGGGTGACCTAGACTTTGCCACCATCGTTGCTGCCAGTGGCGATGATAACTCTAACCAGCAGCAGCAGCTGTTGGGCTTTGTGGCCCGTAACGCGAGAAGTCTCTTAAAGGGGGAGACCGACGCCGAGGTTGAGCTACTCCAGAACCAAGGCCAGGCGTTGACGTCGTTACTGCAGAGGATCGAGCAGAAATGCGAGGCTGGGCTCCCGGCCTTCATGGTGCCCACAATGCTCTGGGTCTCGAGGATCCCCTACCTGGCCGCGTCGGGCAAAGTAGATACTAAGCTCCTGGCCAAACTGGCGGATGACTTTTTGGCTTCTCAACAAGGCCAACAAGGTCGAAACGAGCCTGCAACCACGGGTTCAGGTCAGTCTTTGAACCCCATGGAGTCCGTGGTCGTCGGGGCCGTGGAGGAGGCTGTGGGCAGCAAAATCAACGCTACAGCGATAAGCAGCATTTATGGCCTGGGCATCGACAGTCTCTCGGCTGTTCACCTGGTGTCTCTCCTGAGAAAACGAGGCTTTCCCAAGCTGCACATGGCCGATATCCTATCATCTTCGTGTACAGTAGGATCCATAGCTCGATTGGCCGACCGAGACTCCACGTCGCCCCTTCAGCAGACGACAGGCAGGCTGCAAGAGGCCAAGACGCTCAGTATAGCAGATCTTGGCCCAGTTTCCCTCAGTCTCAGTAATCTGGAGATTGAAGCCGTCCTGCCCTGCCTGCCTCTACAATCAGCCCTTGTCGCTAGGTCCCTGGTGTGGCTGAGCGCCAACAGCGATAGTGAGGGCAAAGCAGCAGTCGACGTCCCATACGTGGCGCAGTTCCACTACCGCCTTTCCCGCGGCACGGATGTCGTCAGATGGAAGAAGACGACCGAGTTAGTTGTAGCATCTGAGGCCATGCTGAGGACCTGTTTCGTTCAACGGGAGGACGATGGCCAGATCTTCCAGGTTGTGCTCCGGTCGCCTCCTTTCTCTCCATTCGACGGCCAAGGGGATCCGGCAGGCATGGTGGCCCAGATGAACGTACGGCCGCCAATCAGACTACAAGTTCGAGAAACGGAGGATTCTGGCGAGACTGTCGTTTCGTTGAAAATACATCATGCCTTGTTCGACGGCGTGGCTATTGAGGTGCTCAGGAAGAGGTTGGAGCAGGGCTACGATGGACAAGACCTCATGTCTGCTTCAGTCAACAAGAGTCTTGACGTTCTGAGGAACATATCTGGTTACTGCCACCTTTCGGATGCGCAAACAGAATCCACGAGACACTTATGGCAGGCAAGGTTGCGTGGTGTGCAGCCGTGCCGTGTCGGAGCCGACAGCGACAAGAACAATCATGGTACCATGGTTCGTTCGACTCTGCGTTTTTCTTGCACAACTTCCCAGCTCAAGGCCAAGCTGCAGGCTCAATCCCAACAGTCTGGCGTGCCTGTATCAGCCTCTTCTGCATTCCAGCTGGCGACCGCCCTCTGTCTAGTTCAACTTACTCGACGGACCTCAGTCGTCTATGGCTTCGTTATGTCACTCCGGCCCCTATTTCACCACGTTGCCGACGTGGAAGATTTCGTTGGGCCATGCCTCAACACCCTGGTCCAGACGCTCAGCCTCCAGAGAGGGAACGAGACTTTGCCGGAGCTTGCCCAGAGAGTCCATGAAGCCCACGTTGGTGCCTGCCAGGGCACAATGCCGCTCGTCAGCGTGGAGAAGGTACAGCGTTGGGCTGGATCCGAAGACAAGCTGTTCGACAGTCTGCTTAGCATCAACCTCGTCCCCGCGGACGTGGCGACGGATGGCGAGCCTGAACCAGGGCGCATGAGTACTCTACGTACCCGGAGCAAGAGCGACATGGCCCTGGCTATTGACGTCGATCTGTATGCAGATGGTAAGATTCTCCTGACGCTTTCGTCGGCTGGGGCCTTGACCGAGCCACAGCTGAATGATGTTGGCCGGTTGTTTGAGAAGGTCGTGTGTAGTTCCGCCGACAAGAACGCAAGAGTCGAGCATTTTGTGCCGGTGCACAATGACACGAACGCCGTTGCTCCTACCGGCAATTACACCCTCAAATACTTTGAATCAGAGCCAGATCTGGCAAATGATGGGTTTCAAGAGGCCTTGGCCTGCGTACAGACAACTGTTTGCCGCCTCCTCCGTCTGGACCCGTCTGAACTATCGGACAAGCCCACGACGAGTTCGCTATACCAAATGGGCCTGGATTCCATCACCGTTCTTCCATTCATCAAGCTTATCAATCAGTCGGAGAACATCAGGCTCACTCCTGATGCAGTCATCAAGGCTCGGACCATCCAAGGCGCCGCAAGACTTGTCCAGGAAGCGAAGACCAGGACCAGTACCACTGTCAATGGCAGCAGGAGACAAGATTCAGAAGCCAGACGTGACAACGCTTACAGCGGCATCGGCATAAACGAAGAAGAGATGTACGACAAAACTCTAGGGAGATTGGCCAAGGACCTCATGTTCGTCGCGACACCGCTTCAAGAGGGCATGCTCAGTGCGTCGCTGGCGATTGCAGGCAAGGCTTACACCTACGTTCACACCATTCAATTGTCCGAACACGCCCTCGAAGTTGACACTCCCAGCCTCGACAACTTCTTCGCCGCTGTCAGAGATACAGTACAGACCTGTGAGATATTGAGGACCCGCTTCATCTTCACCCAGGACGACGAATCACCATGGGTTGGCATTGTGTCCCCCACTGAACAGAGCCATCTCGCCAATTGGGAGGTGATAAATTCGGATCTGCCCGGCATGGTGCAGCTGAGGATTCACCATGCTCTGTACGACGCCACTTCCATCCAGGCCCTGTGGCGTATCCTAGGCGAGAACTACCGCCGGCGTCTTCAAGGCCGTGTTCAAGATGGCGAAGAAACTGCAAAATATCTGTTCAGGCCCTTTGCAAGGGCAGTTGCCTTGGCGCAAAGGGCTTCAGTAGCATTCTGGACCAACGTGGTTCAAGACTATAGCTATACGCCACTCGATTTCTCTGGCGACTCACTTCAAGCATCATCCGCCTTCCATTTTGCATTGGGCGAACAAGAGCTGTCGCTTCTGCAGACAAGATGCAGGGCTCTCAGCGTGACGACCAAGGCGGCGCTTCAGCTGGCGTGGGTGAAAGTACTCTGTGAGTCTGTATACGGACAAGCTGATGTCGTCTACGGCGAGGTCGTCTCGACCGGTGGCGGGTTTGATAGTGGCGGCGACGCTGTCATAGTTGGCCCCACGATCAACACGGTGCCCATGCGCGTCAAACTGGCGGACCAGGGCATCGCCGTCAACGTTGCAGAGGCTTTGGCCCGGGTACAGAAGCTGAGTGACGATGCGAGGGGGGCGGATGCAATGGCATCTCTGAGGAAGATCCAGACGTCGTGGAGATCGTCAGGCCGGGACCAGGAACATGTCCCCGCGAGTCTTTTCCAAAGTCTGTTTGTGTTTGATGGCGTCGTGGCCTCCGCCGAAACTGACAGCGATGGCTCAACACGACCGTTGTTCCGGCCTGCCAAGACCCAGACCCAAAGCGTCGAGGGAGACTCTGATGATGGACCGGCGTATGACGAATACCCTCTTATTGTCAGCTTCCATATCAAGCACAACACCCTTCACGGCAAGCTGAGAGGCAAGATGATTAAAAAGGAGGTGGAAACCTTAGGAAATCGACTGGAGACTGCGGTGCGATGCGTCGTCTCCTCTGAACTGCAACAACCGGCACTTGACATCAGCCACATGGAGACGGTAGGAAAGAAGAACTTGGCTCTAAACGGAAGAGCCGCAAACGGGATGGTCAAGCATTTAGGAATGGATAGCCTGGCTCCTGGAGGCGATGCTGTTTTGGAAGTGGTTAAAACGGTGCTCGCCACAAGGTGTAGAGGCAAGGATATCGGCTACAACACGAGGCTGGTCAACGTCGGTCTCGACTCGATCTTGGCCATTCGCCTGTCAAGGCTCTTGAAGAAGCAGATGGGAATAAGTGCAAGCGTCTTTGAGATCATCAAAGGCGCCAGCGTCCATGACATCGTCAAGAGTACGACCTCGACTCCAAAGGCCGTGTTGCAGAAACCGAGACAACCGTTGTTCGCCCAGGAGGAAGAGCTGAAAGGGCTGGTGGCAAAAGACCTCGGACTGCCAAGGGACCTTGTCAAGTCTGTACTGCCAGTCCTAGCAGGCCAGCGTGCGCACTTGGAGCAATGGTTATACAACGGCAAGAGGTTCTTTGAGGCTCCATGGGTGTACCGGCTGGTTGATGATTCTCTCGACATGCAGAAAGTGGCGAGCTGCTGGGCTGAGCTTTGCCGAGTTCACGACGCTCTCCGGACCACGTTCGTCTGGACAGGCAATGCCACAGAACTGGTCCAAGTCACTCTCGACGAACAATGGACAGGAGACGGACGCTTTACGGTTGTCCAAGACTTGTCAAAGCCCATTCAAGCCTTGATCGATGAGCACGTCGGCGAAGAAAACGGCAAGCCGTCAGACTTGAGGGTGCCCCCGGCTCGTCTCTCATTCCTGGAAGCTTTCGACGGGAAAGCAGTTGTGCTCCGAGTCCACCACGCGCTGTACGACGCATGGAATATCAAGATGATTGAGAAGGACTTCAATGAGCTCTTGGCCTCTGGCAAGGCGCAGACTCGTGCGCCTTTCGAACGCCTGGTTCGTCAGATCAGAGACATCAGGCAGCCTGATGCCGAGGACGCGTACTGGGAACATCACCTGTCACAATCCCAAGATACTCTCCTGCACGCGGGTGCTGGGAGTGATATATCATCAGCATCCACATGCAAGTCTCCGCTGGGCCCGCACTTCAAAGCCAGCTATCCCGCCGTCGTCCCACAGCGCACCATCGACGTGCTTTCGCGGACCAAGAGCAACGCACGTACCTCGTCCACCATCCTCCTTGCTTATGCTAGGACGCTGGGGCATTTTACGAAGCGCTCTCGGCCCACCTTCGGCCTGAACCATGCTTCGCGGTCCCTTTGCTCCGCTGACGGGGCGCAGACTCTCGACCTGACTGCTGCGAGCGTGCCGACTCTGACCGTGACGCCGTTTTGTGTGGACCTGGATAGCCAAAGCCCCGGGGCGTCGTCTGAGCAGCATCTGCTGGACTTTGTGCAAGAACATTTAGCACAGCTCACCAAATTCGCGCAGGCAGACGGTGTGCAGAAATTTAGCCCCAGGTTCAACTCCTACGTCAACATTCTCTACCCCGGAGACAATACCGCAGGGGCCGAGAATGAGCATGTCAAGGCTGCGGCAAAGGTACTCAGCAGGCACAGGCTCAGGGAGCCGCTTGCGTCAGACTACTTCACCGTCACGGAGGAGTCGTCATCCACAGTCTCTACTATTGAAGAGCTTGAGACGTCACACTTGTGCCCGCATCGATTCTTCCTCAACGTCATCGTTCACCAAGGTCAAGACATCAGCGTTGCAGTGAGTGGCGATGACGGGCTATGTGGCGGAGACTTGACGATGGTCACAAAGTTCGTGTCATATTTCGGCTCCGAACTAGCAAAGATAATCGAAAGCGCATGTACAAACTAGGGAGGATGACAGTCGGTGACAACGAAAATAAATGAGACTGGAGTAATGTATATAAGAGTAGATAATGAAAATAGCAGTTCACCGTTTTTAAACCTTTGACAGGCAGTTCAGCATTGAAATCTTCAAATTAATTACTTGAGCTATCCACAAGTCCAGCTTTTCCCGAAACCCACCTAAAGAATTAGCCATAGCATCTGAACCAAAACCGCATAGCGAGATATTATCCATAGGATTTCTCCCGAACTACTCGAACGCAGGCATAATAACGCTGTCATGCCAGTTGAGGTTGCTGCTGAGGAAATTCCATGGCTAATGCCAGACAATTTCTACTGCTATACGGAGGGCCCTTTCAAAAGTTATGTCCCAAGCTAAATGCGCCACATGCCTTAATCCCTGTCAGCTACATAAAGGTACAAGCTGTGTCGACCTGCCGCGATGAGTTACCCGCTAGGTCCTCTATAATTCCAGTGGTGTTAGGGAGAATATGACACAGGATAGTGGCTATAGCGTGCTATAAATTTAGCAGTCTTTAGCGGGTAGCGGATAAGATAAAGTACTTAACGTACTTATCCTTGGATTAATTCTCAAACGGGATTAGCGCAGGACACGACTTTTGAAAGGGCTCTCCGTACTCTCCCACAGATAAACATAGTGGCCTTTGAGGTATTTCTTTTACATCTGCCGCATTGGTTGGGTATACTGTGATTACTGGTCCGTTTCGTGTCCGATGCAAGGATGAGCAACCTATTCCTCTCGTGCACGTTAGGATATACTGTAGCGAGTATGCAGCCCTCCTTTCAGCCAACTTTAAAGCACGCAAGCTTTTTAATAACTTCAAGTGCGCTGGGAAGAATACTAAACTAGAGCATCTTGCTTGTATATTTAATCTCATACTTGAATGAGATTTTGTTAAATGGGTTTGTTCCATTCATAGTATCACGGATCATAAGCTGTTATGTGTTGCTACCCTAGATCCACATCTCGAGACACAAAAATTGGCAATCATAGGGGCGAAACTCAGCGCTAATCATTCAGGTTAGGCTAAGCCACATATTATGTGCAGGGGGGCAGTAGGCCTGCTAATTTACTGAACAATACGTACGGAGTATGCCTGAAGAATTGGATCCAGCAGTGAGATCCCCGAACTCAATGCCCTGCCCCTGATGACGTCATCTGATAACTGTGCTGATGTGGCCCAAGAGGTATTTCAGTTCATCCATGCCAGCTTCCACTCCACGTCTAACCCACAATCAAAGCAACAGCCATATATCAAGAACCACATTCAATTTAACTTTAAGAAAACAACGCAGGGACAAACAAGACGAACATCGAAATGGCATCACAAGAGGAGCTGGCCCGACAGCAGGTTATGCTGCAGGCACGGGAGCGACAATTGCAGGTGCTGGCAGCCAGACAGCAACAGCTTCAGCAGCAGATGGGGAATCAAATGGGAAGTCAGATGGGGAGTCAGACGAGAAGTCAGACGGGAAACCAGATGGGACAGAAAATGGGGCAGACTCAACCGAGAAGCATGGGAACCATGGCCATGGCAATGGGCCCAACTGCAGCTTCATCCATGGGCTCATCCTATGATGACGTCCCCATCACAGAGCCCAACGACTTGAATCTCTTGACAGGCCAAGCCCTTTCACAGCCAGACTTCGCCTCATTCCAAGCCGCCTGCCGGGATGGTCCCCTCTCTACCGTTGAGTCGATCGTCGCCTCGTCGCCTCGCACGCCCGCTTTTCTTCACCAAGGCTTGATTCTCGCGCTTGGCGCCGGCAATGTCAATGCCGCCCGCTACCTGCTCGAGGCCGGCGCACCCGTTGCTCGACAAACCCCGAATCACATCCTATCAGCGCCCGAGGACCAGCAAACGCCGTTGTTCGAGCTTCTCACTCAGCACGACTGGACTCCCAACACGCCGGGTTTCTACGGCGCTGTGCTCCTCCCAAGAATCGTCACCAACGACGCCCTGCTCGACTGGTTCCTTGCCCACGGCGCAGACCCCAACCTGGGCGCACAACGAATCAGACATGATCGCAACGGCGCGCCTGACACTGATTCGTGCTCAGCGCTCGAGGCAGCGGCATCGCACGGCAGTGAAGAGGCGGTGCAGAAGCTACTAAGCGCCGGCGCGCAGATACGAAACGGGGTGCCGCTGTACTTTGCAGCAGGGGTCTGCCCCCCTGGCGCCAACCCTCACGCCGGTCTGGTCACACCAAGCAGGCAGTTCGACGCGGCAAGGGTTCCTATCATGGCCCTGCTTGTGCACAACGGCGCTGACGTGAACCAAAAACTGGAGTCCCGGCACATGAATCCGCAATATCCGATTGTGAACGCCGTCATGGCAGGGGCCGTGGAGAGAGTTAAGTGGCTCTTGGACCAGGGGGCCGATCCTGACCTGAGAGGCGCCTTTGGGAGCGCCTCCGAGTATGCGCAAAAGATGGGGAGCGAAGAGATGAAAAGGGTTATCGAGGAGGGGGTTGAGAAGAGGAGGACGGAGTCTGCCGAACCGGGATTCGCTGCTTGAGCATGAAGAAGCTGCCTGGTCTTACAACGGAGGAGATTAATCTCAGCACTACGTAGTCAGATGCTGGATGATACTGCGCTTGTTCGCCTTGTACAGCCCCATTGTCGTCCTGGAACGATTGCGACGATTGTAATTTCCGTGTGGGGATTGGCAAGATGCATCCCTCGAACTCGGAAAACACGGCCCAAGTGCGGGCCGGGCCCGGAGCAGAGAGTACCTTAGCTTCGATGGCGCGACAAGGATCAAACCACTAGATCGATTCGTAGGATTGCCCTACGGGATCTTGGGGGCCGTAGCCTGTGTGACGGGACAAGGATCAACCCGTCCCATCCAAATAGGGAACTGTACCATCACAATAAGGCAACTACGGGGACGCGCCCAACCATGGATTTCGTTCCTCTGAAACAGATGGGATTTCTCTGTCATCAAGCTAAAATCTCACCTATTATCGCAGTATTCCAGGGCCATTTTCGTCCATTACGACAGCGAGAGATACAAGAAGCGGCTCTCGCTAGCTTCGACGTTGTTGATAGTTGAATGACAACCACAGGCGATCGGCCTTCCTCTTGCTCTAGTCATTCATTGTAGACTGCGCCTGGGTCTAGACATTCGTTTCAAGCGTCATTCGTTCTAGCTTCCACGGCTGTAGCAAGCAGAATGCGTTCGCAAGCTTGGTCTGTACCGGCTCGCCGGGCATTTTTTGTCTTGGCGTCGCTGCCTCTCTATGCATCTGCTCAGTTAGATATCTTCAACTCTACCCTACCCGGGACCGGAGCCCCTACAAGGTAAGTGATACTTGAATACTTCTAGTGAAAAGGGACTAACTCAACCACAGCACGGTTGGCACTACCAGCAGCAGCGTCTTGATTCCTGTAGACACCGTCATCAACACTCCTATTGACACAACTACTGGAGAGTCTACCACTGAGTCTTCCATCGTTATTCCGGAGACTACAACCTCCACAGTTTCGGAGACTACGACCTCAAGCTGGATTCCTGACGCTCCCACAACCATCGACCCCGTCAACACTCCCGGCAGTGAGACGACAACGCCTGTGGCGCCGGGTCAGGACACCACCACTACTAACCTGCCCATTGATACTACTACAACTACGAGCCAGGGGCCTGTCGATACTACTACCTCAACGGAGCTGCCGGCTGACACCACTACCACCACCACCACCACGGAGCAGCCAGCGGATACGACTACCACGACTACCGGACTGCCCGCTGATACTACTACTACTACCGAGCAACCCGCTGATACTACCACTACCCAGGACTCCGCCACCATCACTGATGCTCCCGTCCTCACGACGGCTACAGGCGCTGCTGCCACCTCTAGCGTCTCGTCCGTGTCGACCGAGATCATCGGCCTGATTCCCATCATCAACTCCTGGAAGGTTGACCCCGAGGGGCTCAAGGATTCGACCAAGAACACGGTTGACAATGTCAAAAACGACGTCATAGGCGTGATCAAGGACTTGGGCGGTGACCCCGACAAGGGCTGCGACGGCAAGAAGAAGCGAGGCCTTCTCGGCGCCATCGGCGACATTATCAATGGCCTAGCCTGTATCGCCAAGGACCTTACCGACATCTCGAGCAACATCGACGTTGGTGACGTGACTGCCGTGACCGGCGCCATCAGCGGTGTCCAGTCCCAAACTGAGGATCTCACCGACGACGACGACGACGACGACAACTCTTCGGACAAGACGACCGAGCAGGAATCTACCACGGAAGAGCCTACGTCAACCACGACCTCTCCTTGCACAGACGACACCGCTGAGCACGTCACCATCATCTGCAAGCCCACTGAGGTCACCGAGGATGGCAACGTTCGTACGACCGAGACCTGCTTCTCGTCCATCACCGCCGAGATCACCGGCTGCTCCGTCACCGAAGCGACCACCGTCATCTCAACCACTGGCACAGCCGCCGCCATCACGCCTTGTGCTTCTGACACTTGTGGCGGCACCGATGCCTGTCCCATGGACGCGCTTCCTCTGAGCGGTGCCAACATGAACTACGTCTCGACCTCGGTCGACTGCGGCGCCATTTCCACCATCACCACCTCTGAGCTTCCCACCGGCTACGGAACTCTCAACGACATCTCTGTTGCCGAGCCCACTCCCCACTCTGACTCTGATGATTCCAGCGCCGCGAAGCGGGACATGTCTCCTCGTGCGTTCCTGGACAACACCTCTCCCGATCCACTCTACGTTGCGAGCTTGTCCCCTATCTGGGTCAGCCAGCTCGGAGATGCGTCTGGACACTGGTTCAACTATCCCGAGACGGGCCAGGGATTCGTGGGCGTGAACGGTATTTACGGCTGCACAGCTGTCATCATCGCTTCTGAGAAGGGTGTTTATCTGTCTCACATCTGGGAGAACCCCGTCTTCATCGACGGCGACTGGGAGCCTACTAGTGACGAGTCCTTCAACAGCAACGCCTTCGAGGCTCTCCGCGACGGTACTCCGTTTGCGCAAAGCATCACTGCTCTTATTGGTGATGAGGCCAACCCTGGTGTTTTGAACGCCATCTACGCTCCCAAGGTCTTCGTCCTTACTCCTTTCACAACTGACAATGACCCCAAAGGGATCACCACCACAATGCGGTACCAGGATCGCGCTCAGCAGCTCGCCAACAACATCGCCGGCGTCATCCCCGGATCTGGCGGCAGCGGATACCTCCTGGGCTACACCCGTACCAACCAGGAGCTGTCCACCATGGAGCCTGGTTGGCTGGGTCGAGCCATCTTTGAAGTGGACGTTCTGCAGTCTGTGCTGACGACCCCCCAAGCTCCCGAGGGCAGCCTTGGGCTCCGCGTTGGTCGATGGAGGCTGTGGGTTGAGGACCAACTCATCACCTACCAGGACTTCTGGATTCCCGACCATACTCAAGGCAACCAGAAGCGGCAGGACTCGGATGTCGACGCCTGCTTGGTTGTGGGAAGCGGTACTGGTACCACTACCGAGGCCACTTCAACTGCTACCGACTCTACCACGACTGGTACCGAGACCACCGAGACCACTCAGACCACCGAGACCACTCAAACCACCGAGACCACGCAGACCTCAGCCGAGACTACCGAGACCACTCAAACCACTCAGACCTCAGCTGAAACTACTGAGACCACTCCGACCACTGCGACCACTGAGACTACCCAATCGACCGATACTACTGTCGATTCTACGACCGAGACCACTGAGACTACAACAGACTCTACCAACCCCCCTACAACTCTTTTGACCTCGACCATCACTACCACATCCGCCCCTGACACGTCGAGTGAAGAAACCACCACAACTGAGGACACATTCACTGGTTCCGTTCTCTGTGTCAACTACGGCGGTCCTCACGTCACTACCCCTTACTGCCAGTGTTCTACCACCACCGATGGTCAGACCTTCTTTGCCACCGCTCCTCTCATCTCGGATCACTGTACCGCCTACACCACCTTCCCCTCCGCCGTCACTCTCAAGCCTACTGACGTTGTGACTGAGGCTCCCGAGCCTACTCCCTGGGTTACTACCGAGGACAACGGTGCTGTCCTTTCTTACCCAGACCAGACCGTCAACATCGGTCACGTCTGGGGAACCGTCGGGTACACGCAGACTGTAGGAGAGGGCACGCCCGTCACCATCCGACCTCCTGATGCTACCCAAACGGACGCGAACAACAAGGGCTCTAGCGAGTGTGGCAGCATTGACGATGCTTGCGACCGAGCCGTCGCCGAGTTTGATAACGACTTTATCTACACCGAGTTCGCGTCCTACTACACCCGTATCAAGAAGGGAATCATCATTGTGGCTACATTTGGCCAGGCTGGCTGTGTTGTTGAGTATGACTGCGACGACTGGTCCCAGGGCGGTATGAATGGACAGCAGATCAAGGATGCGTAAGTTGACCCATGCACGTTACATTTATGGACTTTTGCTCACACTCTCAACAGTTATCAATATCTGAAGGACAACAATGGCGTCAGCAAGTGCGGTACCAACTACCTTTCAAACACTTGTCATGTAACTGCCAACTACTGTACCAACTGTAATGAGAAACACCAGGATATCAACTAAGATGGGAAGATCAGCCCATAAAATGGGGCCAGGGCTAGCACTGGAGCTGGAAATGTTGTAATATAGAGTATTGCTTCCGGGTAGTAAGGTATTCAAGTTCATATTGTAGGAGAATATTGCCTAGATCTACCCACCTGAGGCATAGACAATCTCATAGCTTGCAATCTGATATTAAATTGACTCCACTGGTGCACCAGTATGTGCCTCTTTCTCCATTACGACACATCATTGACCTACACCGCATAAATGCAGATATCTACAAAGAGTTTATTGTTTTATTCCCCTCCAAATGATCTGTCCCGCAGAGAAAGATTAGTGAGCACTCCTCATCACAGCTTGGTCAGGTTTCACGCCGCATCGCAAGACCTTTACGATATTCCTCGGCCCAACCGCTGCTTCTCATCGTCGTTCTTCCCCTTTTAACAAATCTCTCTTTCCATCGCCCCACAGCACCATCCCATCGATACTTGACCTCGCGAGATGTGGGGAGGATTCTTAATAAGGACATATCAGAGCTTCTTCCCGGAGAGGTTGAACTGCACTCATTCTACCCTGCGAGGGCGATGAGGCTTGAAACCTTCCTCATGGTACTCTTAAGAACCTCCATATACCTTGGAGGAGAATCACGGATATCAAGAACGACGGACGTGACTAGCGAAGAACAGTCCATTGCGTAGCGTCGGTATCTTTTAGCATTGATGAACTCGAGCTCCCAATAGCGGAGCAATCCTCGGGTTTCAAAAGCTTGGAACTGCAGCTCCAAAGCCGAGCGAGACTCTCTTGTTCCAAATGAAGGTCCGAGACACGCAAAAGTCGGAGAATTTCACCGCAGACTTTCCAAAAGTCGCCCCATTATGCCGACGAAGCGACTGAGCTTTTGTTGGTTAATAAGACCTTTTACGAGCGTATCTTCACCCCTACCAGCACCCTAGACATTTCTCAACTTAAGTACCTATCTCGCGTACACGAAGTCGAAACTGCGGGTATGGTGGCACAGTCAGCCGGTGACCTTGGACTCTACAGCACTGTGGTGTCTCATCGAGCCGGGCGCATCGGCTTTAAGGCGCCGGGAGCTACTGTAGTATACCTCTTCTCTATTGAACGCCTCCATAAGACACTCATGTCGATTTCGAACGAGAGGGTATTGATGATCAGCCTGCATTCTTTGACCGATAATATACATATGAAGAATACGTGTAATGTATACTCGAACTTACGCTAGAAAACGGCATTGTGGTCATAAGGTCCTGCCTAATAGCCGAGCCTGTATAGCAATATCTAGACTTGAATTCATGGCAACCGAGGCGAAAATTGGTCTCAAGTCTATCAAGCTACTCACTGTCGACATATGACACGTTGGGGTGCGTGGCATTTAGTTCCTTAACCTAGCCTTTGCGACTGCGTCGATGCTCTCTCGCTTCTTCGCCATGTTACCTCGGTTGACGGTTCTCATGCTGGGCTTTCAGTAGTACGATGGGTCTAGTGCCGCACTGCTTAATTCAGTTTACTGCTCGAGGCTCTAACAGCCATTCTCATCCACCTGCTGACTATGTTACTGTTCAGATGACCGCAGTCAGGCGGCGAGCTCTTTGCATGGGCCCTCAATGAGGAATTTGGAACTATAGTTAACATCCCCAGACTCGTCCTCAGTTTCGGGTATATACTGGCCGTTGTTGGGATCTGCGTGATATACTAGGTGAAGGGTTCGCGGGATAGTCCGCCTGTTGCACGTGAATTGCAATTGGTGAATGTTTCTCCTTGTTTAGATCCCGATACACGGACTGGTAACTTCCTGACGGCCTCAAGATCGTTTGCAGGACCAGACTTGAGCCTAATTGGCCGCTTGGCCTTGAACACTCATTCTATTGGGAACCCTATTTTAAGTCTTGCGGACATCTAAGATGCACTACACTGCCATGGGCCATTCCAGGACTGGAATAACAAGAAACAGCCGAGCTCTGCATTGGATGGCATATAATTCTGCTCTCGGGCTGTATTTGCTAGCTATTACTCGTCCTTATACCTACTATCATCATCGTACGCGATAAGCAGCTCAATGTGCAACTTAAAGCTCTCAAGATCCGAAGGCATATACGAATAATGAAGAACTCATGCCTGCAAACCATCAGAGTGTCTGCTTCTACGAGGGTTGATACTGGTGGATTGAGATGTGTGAAGTGAGATTCATTCCCTTCGGCTAACTAGCCGCGATGAGAGGCCTCCTAAAGATACTACATGGTCGGTCTGATTATGTCTCACAGGGATTTCAATTCAGCATATCAGAGCAGCACAACAAAAATAGAAGAACGCATGTAGACGCGACGATCTATGTCGCGTTAAGCCTCAACTGAGTATGGCGAAGCAAAAGGGCCAAGAGCGTATCTTGGTTAAGCATAAATAGCTTAAGAATAAAAATAGAAGAGCGCAGGAAAGCGGTATGACCCATGCCGTATTTGAGCCTCAGCCAAGTATCCGTATGGCGGAGTAAAAGGCCAAGAACACTAACACGCGTCAAGACCCCGAGCACCGCAGCACAGCCACCCGGAGTCCCGGGGGTGCACGGACGCCGATAAATTGGCTTGATAACCATGAGCGTATATGAGAATGCAACTGCCCAGGTGCAATTCCTCGGTGTTCTCGGTGTCCGTTCATCATCAATATTGCAAGTCCTGTTTAGGGAGGCCTATCCTTGGCACCACTCCGCAAATGGCTAATGACACGATAATGGCCACCGTGGAGCCTGACGATTCGCACGAGCAGATGGACGCTGCCTCGGCAGATGAGACGGTGCGGGCCACACGGAAGTCAGCATCGAGCTTAGCCCCTACGTGGAAAGCGCCTCGTCTAGCGGTAAGTCTCTAGGGGAAATGGGATGAGTTTTGTCTCATTTTGCTAACGGATGTATCTCATCAGTGCTTCGCTTGTCGGCAACGGAAGGTAACCTCCATCTTGCTATCAGTCTGTTACATCCTCATACTTACGCAAGGGACCTTATACAGGTTGGTTGTGATAGACAGGACCCCTGCTCGTCCTGTGTCAAAACAGGAGCAGAGTGCCGGTACAGAGATCGACAACGGACTCCCACCGGTGTGCAACGCATTCACGTTTCTGCCCAGTAGTACGACGCTTCTTTCTCACACCTTGCTACTTGGGCAATTGGCTAATTGCGTCTTTTCTCAGTGAGAAAAAGATCGATAGCATCGACCGTCGACTTCAGAAAGTAATCGAATTGCTATCCCATACCAACATCGGCTTGGCATTGGCACATGGGGATCCCTCATATGATCAATTCACACAAGCCACCCATGGCCTCATTAGTCCTGAGCTTCCAGCGGCGTCACATTCGGCGCCGTCGATCAGACACGCCTTAATCACTCCTCAAATCCTCTTTGAAGAAGATTCCACGATATCCACAGACGCAGCTCTTGCACATAGCTTGCTGGAAACTGCGGTCCACAAAGGACCTCTCAAAGATTACCGATCAGAGACTATGGACACCCTTCGTGCTCTCGTTGGAGGAAGAAACAGGACGTCAAGCCATCATGGGACGGCCAATCAACATGCTCATTCAAATCCCATGCGTCCCCTGTCTTCAGTGGACACCCCAATGCCTCCCGCCCATACGGTCATGAAGGCCTTACAAATTATGAAGGGTGAGTCCGAGATTCTCATGTTTAGACCAATAACTGATATTGGTTTTTAGATGATCCTCTATTTGAACGTGTTGGGCTTCACATGTTCTTAACCGTTGAGAGCTTCACGGAGTCTGTTCGCAAGGTCTACTCCGTAGATGGAGGTTACAGCCTTGCAGACTTCATAATCGTCAATGGAGGACTTATCGACGTCTTTCTCAAGAGTAGCATCCTCCAGGAAATGGATCACTCACGTCGAGAGATGCAACAGTGCATGAAAGCATGCCAGGCAAACCTGGAGATTGCCCTCTCACAACTCCCACTTCACATGCCAAGTACAATGGACTACACTATAGCTCTCCTGTTTGGGGTAGGTTGCCCGTGTTTGGGTGTTCTGGCGACCGAGCCGCTCTCTGCACACAAGGATGCTCGCTGACCAGCGCTGACTCGGATCATGTCTACAGGTCTTTCATGCCATTTCATGTTCGAAACTGTCGACCGCCTGCTCTTTGGTCGCCACCGCTCTCAACATGTGCCTTACTGCTGGCCTTCATCGAGCATCTTCCATGAATGGTGATACTCCTGCAATCAAAAGACAGAAGGCTTGGGTATTCTGGCATATTTACAGCATAGAAAAGGGCCTCTCTGTTCGCCTGGGAAGGCCGTCGTCATCTATACCAGACTATGACATTACCATGCCACTGCCCGAAATTGAATCAAATAGCAGTGCCGGCAGAGCTAGCTCTTGTGCTGTGCGGTGGATCAAGCTGTCGAGCATTCAGGGAAAGGTGTATAAATTGCTTTATAGCCCTGCTGCGTTGGCCAAGCCCCAAGCTTCGAGAACGGCATGGGCACATTCGCTATCCGAGGAGGCGAGATCTGTATGGAACAGTGGAAACGAGGAGGTTGGCAAGGTAAGCTTGAGCGAAAACCCCGGCTCCGCTTTGCAGATGTCTGCCCCAGTCCATCTGAATATTCTGACTTCTTGCCTAGTCAACCTCGGCCAGTAACGAGGGCACTACTGCGGAGGGCAAAAAGCCATTCATCTTCATCACAGGAGATGTGTTTTTCCTATGCACTTTGACTTTGATACTGAAAGCCATACCTCCTAGCCAGGAGTCAAGGAGCAGCTTCACGTCGGAATGCATCGATGTAGCAAGGGCGGCACTTGACAAACACCAGGAATTCTGCGAGGCAATAAGGTCTGAGAATGGTCGCCACGTCGATGTATATTTCAATTGGTGAGATAATGTCCTATAACATCCCAGGTTTCTTGAGCAAAGGCTAATTTCTACTACGTTTCTATTATCTAGGACCATTCTCTACAATCCCTTCATACCTTTTATTGTCATATTTTGCCATGTCATTGAAACCATGGACGATCACTCGGATGACCTCGGTCGCTTGAAAATGTTCGTCAATTCCTTGGAGACAGCTCGGTTCCATTCGGAAGCCACCGCCAACATCCACCGTCACTTCGAAGTTCTTTACGACGTTGCATTGCAATACAGTCAAATGAAAACCAAGAAGGGCATAGATCAACTCAATGATACCAGTTTTCAGCTCGATGGATACATCCAATCCATGGAACAGATTCCAGACCTAATGTCTCGTGACGGAGCAAATTTGTTGTTACCTGGGTTGGCCTTCGGAGATCAGCCCATAGGGGATGAATGGCATGGGTCACATATTTGGTTCCAGCCTAATCAGGAGAGTTGGGGACTAGGAGACGAAAGTCAGTATTGAGCGTGGATTGTAAGAGCCCGAGTTACAGAGATCTCAAGGATAGATTTCACAACATCAAAATTGTATTACATGGACTCATAATCTAGAAACTAATAAATCGTACCCTTCTCATCAATACGCGAACTATTACAAGAATTCTGCACGTCTGTCTTCCTTCCGGCAGTCGTCACCAGCCCGTTAACTAATCCCCAAATATCAGTCCATTTATAAGATCAGTTATACTACATATCGACAATGCTATTGTTATGGCCCTTCCACCGTGAACGGTTTTGCTCGACTACTTCATGGCGCTGGTGCCTCACAAACAACACAGTAATACACGTGCTCATTCAGAGATCAAGTGCACCTTCCGCCATCATTGGGATCTCTTCGGCTTTGACAAAACTAAACGTACAAAATTTTGGTCCGAGTCTCCAGCTGCTGCCTCTGCCAGTCTGTAATTGGGCTAGAAATCGTCTCGAAGATGCCCTTGATCTTATCCGTCAAGAAGGCAGCGGGATTGCACTTGCTGTGGTCAACGTCCTCTGTGGAAACTTGTCCAAAATCATAGATGATGATGTTGGACAACTTCTGGTATACTTCCGCAACACTCATATCAACGTCTTCTAGGCTTGGAATGGGCCAGAGCCCTTCGCGCATTAACCCAATGGTAACTGAGCCGAGAATTATTGACTCGCATGGATTTGAAGCCAGAAAGGATCCGTGTTGGCATACTTGAGATCTATCGTTCGGAGCGACCAGATCCGCTATCAAGCCGTTGAAAACGTCCAATAGAGACCCAATGACCTCCATTCGAAGCTTGGCAACTCGCTCTGTAGAGTTGGAAATCAGTCAGGAGCAGAGACAGCGTCAAAAAGGTGGTGATGGGAACCTACCGACCACGCCTGGAGGCATATGGAGAGCATGAAGAGCAGAATCGCTGGCCAAGATAGATCCGCGGCACTTCATTACGATACGCTTAGCGGTTGTTTCAAACACTTGTCGCCGCCCTAGCTCCCAGCTAACCCATAGAATCTTAAACATGGACATTATCGACATAGGCTCGCCGATTAAGCGCATCCAAGACTGTGCCCACGGTACAAGGACTTTAGTGGCATCGTAGTAATGCGTCAGCGCGGTCAGGTCGTAAAGTTCATCTAGAGAAAGATTTCTCGGGACCCTTTGCAGAAGACCGTGGCTGGCGAGTGCGAACAGCTGGAAAGACTTGGGTTCATGCTCTGGAAGGTCAAGGACCCTGGCATCTCGGCTGGTGTGGATCGACTCGGTAAGCTGGCTGTATAACATCTTTTCAAAGACAGGAGAAGCTCGTGCGAGTGCTCTAGAGCAGACAATGAAACATCTGGCACCTTTCTCTTCTCCTTGTGGCGTGCCAACTCTCAGCTTCAGATCTCCGTGCATGTCGAGCTGAAGAAGAGAAAGGCTGACGGTGGGATCCATTCTGGATTAATCTGTGGTGTTGGCGTAATTTGTTCGACAGCCGCTGTTAACTGGTTCCTCCGAGAACATTCTCCTCCTCCCTTTTATTCATTCTATTGACATGCAACCTTAGCTGGGGTTCCTTTCAGGCCTCTCGTATGGTGGCGGCTTGAATTATCTGTGATGACGAATGTACTCGTAAAAAGCATGAACACCCAACCGCCTTAGGATATGAATAGCAGAGGCTGAGGCTCTCGCGTTTCCCTAGGCCAATGGAGGTTTTAGGGGCAGACACAGCATTTCCAATCTAAAAAGAGTACCATAAACACTTGGCAGGTCTTAACCCCTGCTGGAGTAATGAGTAAGGTGATAGGAGATTGCAGGGATCAGGAGACTTGGCACAATATTAAGTTGGCACTAAGAGAGTACAGCCAGCGCTTTATAGTGGGTCAGAAATGATTTCCTCAACGGAGTCAGCTAACTCCCCGCTCATTTTTTCCCCTTGAACTCCCTGACCCAGCGTTCTTCCACACGGCTAGTGAAGGCTACGCCTAGTTCTATGTGCCACTGCTGTGGCAAAGACGAGGGCAGCTGCATTGGCGTGGTCAAAAATGCACCCATATATGGAGTGAGCGCAGAGAAATTTCGACCCTACCATGGAAAAATGGCTGGTGGTGCCAACGATTCATGGATGAAGTTGTTCGGTATCCCTGAGTTGAGGTTATTGAGTCCGCGAACCAGACCTAGCATATTCGCAGCAATATTCTCACTGTTTTCATAGCAGCCCACAGCCTAATGGACATCCTTCTTAGGCTCCTTTAGCGACGCTACAGACACTGAAGATCAGTCCAAAGTTTGACTTGATTGTGAGGCTATAGAAAGTAGCAAATTCCTAACTATACTATGTTTTCGCACTTTGCCAAGTTATTTTCAGATAAAGTGCTCTACTACCCTAAATCATTTCATGCTTATACCACCATAGACGAACCCTTTTCCCATACATGTAAACAGGGATCGTGGTCGCGATCAAACCAAGCATGATGCTGCCAATGCATTGGAATACTCGAGCAGGTCCCCATTCCGTAACCCAGTCGTTGATGAAATCTGTTTCGTCAGCCTCGCCACACGGGTTCAATGGGGTAGAGAAAATGAATGACTTACAAGAGAAGCCAAAGAACATGAGGTTCTTGACAGACATGGAGAGAACGAAAATGTGCACGTCGACTTCGCGGTACGCATCTACGAGATACGAGCCTGTTGCCGTGCCTATGACCTGGGTGCTGACAAAAGCGAGTCCCCAAATAAACGAGATAAGGATCGGGCTCTTGCCTTCCTCTGCAAATGTACCAAATAAGAAAAAGCCCAAGCTGCTGAAGATTGGCGCAATCAAGAGCAGTAGCAAGCGAAACTCTGGCTCGAAGACTCCGTTGTTTCGTTTGCTGATGAACACGGCCATATGATCAGAGGCAAAGCCGCACACCAGGCTGGAGATAAGCCCGGCAACAATGGGCCCAGTGTTCAAGTAGCCAAGTTGAGCCGAGTCCATGAGGTATGGTGGAGGTGAGAATATCTGGGCTAGGGCGAAGCTGACCACGACGTTCCACAGTTGAGCGCAGCCATTGATGATAACAGCCCAGCAGACGATGGGGTTGGCGAGGAGATAGAATGGCTGCAGCGTCATCTTTAGCAGCGAGCGATCGCTGTAGACCCCAGACCAAGGTCTCATTCTCTGGAGAAAGGACTTTCGTCTCTCGGCGGCGTCAATCGACGAAGACACAGTCTCTAGTTGTCGCAACTCGGCCTTTTCTTGGGGGTCTACGGCCGCCGAACCTGGCTGACCCACGTCCTGCTTTTCCTGTCCTGATTAGTCTTGATCATGCCGAAAAGCCAGACGAACTTACTCCTTGGGATGTAGTAGTAGGAGCGCAGGGCTCCATACGCACGAATGATGTCTCCCAACCAAACAGCACAATTCCAACAGTGCCGATGCCCATGAAGATGGAGAGAATGCCAAAGGACCACCTCCAGTCCAGTGACGTAGCCACCACGCCGGCAATGAGGCCTGGGAGAAGGACCATCCCCACGGCTGAGCTGACGTAGAGTGCCATGCGCAAACCCCGCTGATGGACAAAGTAGAGGTCGCCGACCGCCGAGAAGGGAATGCTCTCGAAAGCTGCCGTTCCAAGGCCCTGGAGAATCCGACCGCCAAGCAAGGTATTGTAAGATGGTGCTAGCGTACATAGGATTGAGCCTGCAAGTAATAGCACGGACGACACGAGGTATACAGGCCGTTTTCCGTACTTGTGAGACAGGGCCGATACGATGGGGGCGACGGCGCTGACTGTCAGGAGTTGATAGCCACTGAGGAGTGTTACATCTTTGAAGCTGACGTGGAACTCCTCAAGGATCGGCACGGCAATGGTGGCTACCAGGGGCCCAACTCTATGCAAAGAGTCAGCTTTGTAAATCGAACGGAATGGCCGGACCTCGCGCTCGGCTCGGTAGCAATCTCACCCTCCAACGCAAATATTGGTGCAGTAACAAAGGAGAAGCAACATGAGATCACGCTGATACAGAGGCCAATTGAGTGGGTCGTTGGGGTCGTTGGAAGGCTGCGGGACCAGCACAGTGCCGGCGTCATTCCCGCCTTTCTTCTTGAGCTGGGTTGCCTGGCCAGTCACGGCATCTTGTTCCAGTCGACAAGTCCCATGGACGAGCTCGCTGCTAGTAGGGGTTTCGAGGACTCCGAATGCCATGATGAAGGGATTGGTGGTTGAATCGGTGGGTCTGATTCGAAAGCAGACAGAGCAGAGATGGCGGACAAGGGCCTTTTATATTACTTAGATGAGCACCCCGAGTACACTATCTTTGCCTACGTTCTACCATTGCTTAGACTAGATTCTTGGATGTGGGGGAGCGAGTCTGTCAAGCCGACACGAACTGTGCAACTACCGTAGGAACACGTCCGGGATCCTCCAAGAGCCCTTAGCTTAAAGGGTTAGAAAGATAGACTAATTTAGCTCTTGCGGGGTTGTGGGGAACCCCACAACGCTACCACCCTCCTTGAACCCCGCGTTTGACAGCCCGAGGTGAGGTGAGGTGAGTTGGACGTGGTTCTATCGATTCGGAGGCTCAAGGATCAGACTGCTGACCGCCAGACGCATCCCCCAGAGTCAGCGTGCAATCTTGCTCGGTCCTTTATTCCTGCAACGTGCTCAACCTCTCCGCAAGCATGAACCAGGCTCAACAGGTCCAAGGCCGCATCCACCGGTGCAAATCCTGCGACCGTGTCTTCGCCCGCGCCGAACACCTCCGTCGCCACTGTCTCTCGCGTGAGTCCCCTCGTCCTCTCCAAGACCTCCCACGGCCAACTCTAGTCAGATGAAAACAGGAAGCCAAATGTCTGCAGAGCGTGTGGCTCGCGCTTCGGCCGTTCCGACGTGCTGCGTCGCCACACCAAGAAATGTGCAGACTTCCAGCGGATGGCCCAAGGTGCACACAACACGGATTCCGACTCGGAGCCGAGTGGCCAACAGCCACGCCAGGCAGTATGGAAGGCAACGCCGCCAGATGAGACCTTGGAGTCAGTTGTTCCGTCATGGTCGGTTTGATGACTTGCTGACACGAGGATCAACAGTGCTCTGGGCTCAATGCTGGACAGCCCGCAGTCGCTCCCCGCGGACCCTCCCCCCGAGCTTGGTGCTGCCATCGGCCAAGCTCTCATGGTTCCGCCTTCAATGACTGCTATTCCAGACACACAATCGGGCCCTGCCGCGATGCAGGAGTTTCTGGGTACCGGAGACTTTGACGATCTGGGCTTCTTGGAAGACTTCCTCCTCCCGGACACAACCATGATACCCGGCCATCTTGCTTCCATGGCGTACGAGGGCGAGACGCTGCCCGCATTGCCAGCTTGGGACAACATCCGCCTGGCGTCTAATCCAAGTCAGGCTCCCCTGTCGACTTTCCAGACCATGGCCCCGAATGCACGTGGTAAATTGAGCGAGCCTAGTTATTTCCACGTCCTCTCCACCAGCAACTACGAGGTCGAAGAGTTCCGCAAGAAGCTGTATTGCAATTACCCCCACGAGATCCTGAATTCGTTTCGATTTCCCACTCGATCGCGGATTGTCCGCTGCATTGTGGCCTATTTCGAACACTTCGACCCGCATACCCCCATCATTCAGCACGCCAAGTTCAGTCTCGGTGACGCAAACCCAGCCTTGACCCTAGTGATATTGGCCATCGGTGCCATGTACCTTTCCGAGCACGAGTTCTCAGTCCAGGCATACAGGGTGGCCTGCAGCCTTCTCGAAGCCTACCCTCTAGATCAGCAGGAGCAGGCCCCGTCCCAGTATGACTTTGCGCCTCTCCAAGCAATGCTACTTTGTGTCCAGTTCGGCGCCTTCAGCGGCCAGGATGATTACTCGCAGCATTCTCAGCGCCTGTTTGCTGCTGTTTGCGAGGCGTTGAAGAGCGGATTGGAAATTCTAAAACCTGAAAGATCCGTGGCTGAGCAAAACTGGGATCAGTGGTCCTTTGTCGAAACGTTTAGTCGCCTGGCGACTTGGACTTGTACTCTCAGCGCAATTCTGCTGGCAAACGACCCAACATCCGCCTATATGGCGCCATACCAACTACGAGAAGTCCCGCTTCCCCTTGGCGAGGAGTTGTGGCGAGCTCAGTCTCCGACGCAGTGGGCAGCCAGGTCAGAACGCGTCAAATTCCACGGGGACTCGAACCTGTCTGACGTGGCTGAAGCTCTCCTTCGTGGGAGTGCGATCCCGGAGACTCTGAGCTCTTTTGCTCTTCTGTCGCTTGCAGCGTGGGCTTTGACCTACATCTGTGCGCAAGAACGGCTGGCCATGTCATTAGGCCCTGTGGACCTTTTCAACAGCGATTTCCGGGCCAAGATGGAGCGAGTACTTTCCGAGTGGGCCACGTATACTCGCCGTCGCATGAAGGCCGACCGTGTCATCTACCGTCTCAACGATCCGCTGTTCACTGACTGCTTCCCACTTCTAGCATCCTCGTACTATCACCTATACTTGGGTGACGAACTGCGAGTGTTGAAGGCCAAAGCTGAAAAGGACGACGCGCTTCCAGCGGGAACCAAAATCGCCAGCCATCTTCCTTCCATTGTAAATCTTCGCTTAGCCTACAAAGGCATAGCATATGCTGCCAATTCCTGGCTGGTGCGTTCCAAGTTGGGCATGGGGCATTTCAACGACACGGCGTCTATAAACTACGGTGGACATTACCTCATGACGGCGTACGAGTGTGGTAAGTTTACCAAGTGGAGCGCAACCATCACTCACAGGTAGCTTGAAACAGCTGACAGGTCTGGTAATGTCTAGCATTAATCTTGTCGTGGTGGCTATCGGCCAGTGGCCGTCCAGAGCCTCAAGAATCTACAGAAAACTATGCGGCAGTTGTCCAGTCAGTTGGTGAAGTCCTGTCCGAGGCGTTCATCGAGGCCGAGGACCAGGGGATCCCATGCGGAGATGCAGATACTCGGGCGCTAGGCCCGCTGCTGTTCACCCAACGCTGCATGTCTCAGTCTGTCTATCCATGTAGGTCCAGAGTGTATCACAAAGATTGACGGTACCTAATGTTCTCTTAGTCTGCCAACGGCTAGAGCGCCGGCTTCAACGCTTTTCCGAGTATGTTCGCCTGGGGAATGACTCGAGTTGACGAAGTTGGATTTTTCAGGGTGCGCATGATGATTACAAGGAAGGAATTGGGAAGTGTTTGTAAATTGCGCAGATATGCTAGGGGAACGTTGTGGGGGAACCAGATAATCCTAGTTTGTAAGAAGATACTGGCCGCGATGATTTCCACATGGTGCATCCCCCACCTCTTCCTGTGCACCTCCACCCGGTTCTCACCACCCACATAAACCCAACGCCACATGGAGTCATGGTGGGGTGTTTCCTACGCCGGAACACACTGGGGCAGCAAGTAGGGATACAAAGAAGGCGTTGGCCAGGCCTAGTGATGCCAACGATCATAGGCACAGCATCCCGACATTCAAACATTCTCAGTTCATAATGATGCAATATCCAATCAGGGTTGATCCGTCTTCGCCGTTTCCAATCGAGAACGTCCCGTTTGGTATCTTCTCCACCGATACAAATGTAACAACCCTCTAGTCTGTATCGACGCGTGCTGACAAGATTATCTCACAGAAAATCCCACGAGTGGGAACCATCATCGGAGACTATGTTGTCGACGTCAGGCTTTTAGCAGCGAAGGGGGCATTGGATGGGACAGATATAGCAGCTTCGGGGACAATCAATTTAGCCCTGGCCAGTAGCACGCTGAACCTATTTGCGGCTCTGTCCTACGCTGATCGTTCCTTTGTTCGCGACCGGGTTATTCAGCTGCTTTCCGACTCAACTTCAGTCCTCTTTACCGACTTAAACCTCAATGAGGATGCATTCATCCACTCGGGCAAGGTCAAAATGCACCTGCCTGTGGAGATACACTCATTCACAGACTTCATGTGCTCGGAAACTCATTTTGAGAACGTGAGCGCACCTTGGGTAACTGCAGGAGCTACAACTAACTCATCTCAAACTCCAGGGTGTCAAGATTACGGGCAATACTATGCCCAACTTCTTTGCATTTCCTACCGCATACAATGGCCGGACAACGTCGGTCATCCCGAGCGGAGAGTCCATCCCACGACCCAAAGGCATGCTCAAACAACTAGTCGTTGAAGGGCCACCAACGTACTCCTTTGCTACCTCAATGCGTTTTGATTTTGAAATGGAGATGGGCGTCATTGTCTCGGAGACAGTTTCACGCGGCCAGATGGTCACTGCGGACGAAGCAAATGAACTCATATTCGGCTTCGTGCTCTTGAACGATTGGTCCGCTCGAGACATCCAGTTTGCTGAGATGACAGGTATGGGCCCTTACAATGGCAAGTCTACGGCTACAACCATTAGCCACTGGGTGGTACTCCCACAGGCACTGGAAGAAGCTCGGTGCCAGTCGACATCAAAGAAGGCTCAAGAAATGATGCCATCGCATCCTGACCATCTCCGGCACCATGTTGGAGGTGACACGGTGACGTGGAACATCGACATGCAGACTGAAATAACCAACCGCAACGGAGTCTCTACCGTGGTATGCAGATCGAATCTGCGGGACCTGTACTGGACGCCAGGTCAAATGCTAGCTCACATAACGTCGTCTGGAAGCGGAGCTGCCGCCGGAGATCTCTTCGGCAGTGGCACCATCTCGTCGCCAGGACATACAGCCGAGAACCCGACTCTCGGTTGTCTGTTCGAGTTGAACAATGGAGGAAAGATGCCCTTGAAGCTCGAGGATGGCCGTGAGATTACGTGGCTGGAAGATTACGACGAGGTCATCTTAACCGGATGGACTACGGGAAAAGGAGGCAAGAGGATTGGATTTGGAGAGGCACGAGGGATGTTAGTGCCCTCAGCATAGCTTGTGGTGGACAGAAGCGGTTAGCAATTAGTTTAGGTGTAGGTTTGTAAATCGATGCTTGTGAGACATCAGGAGGGCTGTTTGCGCTTTACCCGGTGACATGCTGGTCACACACCATCACGAC
>JABSTB010000252.1:0-19540 GCA_013756995.1 Neonectria neomacrospora
CGATCTCGCCACGAATCACCACATTCCTTTTTTTGCTCGACACACTATGAGTCCGGAATGGACGCCAAAAAACAGAGAGGAAGAAGACGAGAAGACGTGAAACGTGACTCCGGCACTAATATGCACTGGAGGCAAGCACACGACGTCACAGCTCACGTCTTATTTGGGCGGCACGCGATTCAAATCTAGCATCCACACATTTTTAAGCGCCAATCATCGAAGGCCCTCTGCTTAACTGCAAAGATTTTTTTATTTGTTTTATGTCATCTTATCCATCATGAAGACGGGGAACAGGAAACGGGACAGGTTTTTTGAACATCTTTGGGGGGTATGGCTGGAGGAGTTCTATGGAGTTTATAATGTCTTTTCCCACCTCGGACGGACTGTTCCCTGGGTGAACGGTGTACGACGAGGGCTGATACCAAGAGGGCGGATAGGCGGTCGGGGATACGATTGCCATGGGGGATCCGGATCCGGATCCGGATCAGGATCACGACCACGATGGGTCAAGAGATATGGACAGCGGAAGCACCTGCTGGGCAAGGAAAGAAGCGAGTCGATGGCCCGTGTCTCGGGCACGATATTAGCTAGCGGTAACGTGTTTATTCGCAACCCAACAAGCCATGGGCTGTTTTCTCGTGTGTCTCGCTTGTCTTGTCCGTGACGAACGTATGTCCAACACTCTGCTTGCTGCGGGGCTATCAAATGTTGTTTGGTGCAAGGCCATCGGCCGAGAAACCGTCGCGCGTCCAACCCCCTTTGTTTTTCCCTCTCGCGCAGAGGCGTCGAAAAAGATGTGCATGTTTGTTTTTGCAGATCTGTCATGGCCAAAAAATGGGCCGCCGGGAGGCCACGCATCGCGAATCTGGGATGCAGCAGCACACGAGTGTCGCCGCCCCTCCATCCGCCGTGTCCTGCACTCCCGTCCCCCTCACCATTTCCAAATATATCCCCTGTTCCTTGCAGGCGTGGACGGGATGAGCAAATGACTTACAGGAGGACTTGCGAACGGCGTCCCCTTTCATGCTCCGGTCGGGTTGCCACTCGGGGGTTTAGGAGCATCATCGGACACGAGGACGATGTTGCAGACCTGGGAGATGTCACCCACGGATCGGTCGATCAATGGGTGACGGTATGCGTGCCGCGACGATCCTGGGAGGGAGGAGGGGCGGGCTCACCAGGTCGGTCGGTCACTTGGGCAAGGGGACGACGGGCGGTCCACAAGGCAGGCCGCATTTTGGGCCGGCGGGAGGGACATGGTATGGGCCATGGAGAGCTGTCTGTTCGTTCCCCGCGGGTGGCCGGGGTTGTGACGGTTCAGTTTTCTCTGCTCTGGAGCCGACGTCACTGGCGGTACCCCCCTCTGGAAGTGTATTCGTAGACTGCCACATGGATGGGCACATGGTGGTCGTCGGGATGGAGCATAAAAGCGGCGTGAACAGCCTCCATCGAGTGGCCCATCGACGGCGCGACCCAGCACCCCGGTCCAGCTCGGGGATGCTAAGCGCCGGGCCTGGGCCGACGCCGGCACGGGATTGGGCGGCGCGGGCAAGCCTGTCACCCACTGGGATGGGTCGGCGGATGTGATTGGCGGCGTGCTAAGCGCCCGGCTGTGGGCGAAGATTGACTGAGAGGCAGCATGCAGAAGCGTCGTTTCTCGTTTCTTCGCTGTTGGACTGCGCCCTGGCACCTGGCTGGGTTGTTTCTGCTCGGGCTGTTCCTGTACTGCTACGCAGCTACTGCGAGGGATGCAGCGTGCTAGCAGTCGGTAGCGAAATTGGTCGTGCCCACTCTCTGGTGGCTTTGCTGTGTGCTCTGGCGATTCTGGCGACTCCGGCGGGAGTGAGGTACGACGAGATCCCTTACGATCCGGCGTCATCTGCGCGGGCTGTGACTGATTGCTCTGTATATTGATCGGTTCTTCTCGAACAACCAACCCTCGCTCCCTGTTCTTTCGTTGCCGGCCCCCGGAAAGGTGTCCAAGCGATCCGAGAGGCCCAATCCTCCAGAGACTAAAAAAAATAAGTCGTCTGGCATCATCACCAGCGCCGTACAAAGTACGGTACTCGTCCAACCCGCAGAGCGCCAGTGACGAGACGTACATGGTGAATGTGATAACCCTGCGCGTCACACCGTCTCCAGCGATCCCGTCCCATTGGCTCCCTGGGTCGAACACCCTCCTCGAGTTAAGCGTCTCGCCCCATCTGAAACGGGGGCCTGAGGACGAACAAGATTGAAACGGGTTTCAACCCGGCGACCCTGACCCATCCTGCTGGGTGGAACATTGCCATGGAACATTCCCCAGGGAGCTTCGACGGTTGCTAATTTTGGAATCTTTTGGCGCCATGGTTCACCTCAACTTTGTCTTTGAGAGTTTGGGGCGTTCTCATCGCCTCGTATCCATATATAAATCCTGGTTTCGTTTTGGGGGCCGACATCCAGATTGCCACTCGCGACGAAATGCCCCAGAGTGGAAACCCAATTTCCGATCCGTCTGTTGCCTCTTTATGCGAGGCAGAATAGATGAGAGGACTCTGAGTCCATGGTAATTGCTGTGGGTTTGCAGTTAGTCCACCTCCCTCACCTCTTTCGCCACCGCGTTGCATAGCGCGACCTTGACCCCTGCTCCCGTGAGAACATGGATCCAAAGTCGCTGAGTGTCGCTCAATCGGTCGTTCGCGCTCTTCACCTCTGAGAACATGACCTCGCCCTTGGCGTTGCCAGGATCCTCACTCTCAAACGCCTCCCCTGCCGCGTTTCCGATGCGCCAGAGAATCAGGTCGGGGATCCCGCCGCCCCGCTGCCTGTACTCCTGGGCCATGACCTTGCACACCGTTGCCAAGGCGCTGCCTTCGAAGCATCCTACCAGCTCGACCAAGTCCTCGACGTCAAAGTCCCAGTTCAGCCCCACCACGCTGGTTCTCCGTTCGTTGTCCCTGTCCCAGACTTCACGCACTAACCGTCCACCTTCCCCGTTGGCAATCTCAACCAGGCGGTGGTTGATCTCTGACGCCCGCGCAGGAAAGAAGGCGTCAGTGTGTAAGTCCAGTGGACATGTCTGATACGCCGTTTGGAAAACATTGGGAATATAAAGAAAGAGAATGTCGTAGAAGAGGTACGCGAAGAGGGTGCGGATGATTCCACCCTCAGCGTGATAGCCTTTCCAACCCTGAAATCGATAGTGACTCAAACACATTTCCTCTACGCTGCACTCTGCGTCCGTGTCCAGCCCGTCAAGCCAGATAGTCTTGGTCGAAGCCTGACGCCCGGGCTTGGCTGGTATATCCCGTTTGAGTTGGACTCCTTCAACGAAGTGTTCCACAGGCTTCTTGAGCCCAACATGGCCAAAGTCGTGTTGCAAACGGCGCGGGATGCGGAGCTTCTTCTCCAACTTCACCAACCGTTTCTGAAGATCATAATGGAATATGACGTGACAATTGGTGTCTTGGAGGCCAGCCTCGCAAGTAGCAACCGCAGCCCTTTTCCAATGCTTCTTTTGTTGCTCCAAGTCGGTTGAGACCGGGTTCGGATCCAACGTCGGCATGTAATGCTCCTCCAGAAGGGCCTTGCGCTGATACCAGCCGCCTCGCCTGGCCATTTGGAACAGTCGTTGGTCAAGAAGCTCGGTCAGTAGCTCCTGTTCTTTGAGGTGTTCCTTGAGTCTTCCGAATACATGAGCGGCTTTGTGCACAATCCTCGTGTATGAGTGACCTGGCGTAAATCTCCTTAGATAGGCGCCTTCACCCATCTCATAGACCACTTGTTCCTTGTGTCGTTCTTCTTCGACTAAGGTTCTCCATCGAGGATACAGCCTTTCGAAGATGTTGATAATCTTTCTGAAACCTTCTTCACCAGGTGGTCCATTAAACTCCATAATGCGATCGACTTCTGCCTCAAGCCGTAACGCTGTTTCATATTCCAGCAAGTGCATCCGCGAGGCAAATATCGTGGAAGTTCGGCAAACGATATAGTCGGGGAACTGTCGCCGGGCGATTTTGGCGAGAATAATGGTAGTTAGGGACTTCTCTGTCCACTCGGTAGATCTGTAAAAGACCAGGTGAACACGCTCGAAGAGCTTGAAGGCCGCTGACGACAGCCGGACACACGGCCCCAGAATAGCAATTATCTTGCTCAGGAAATGCTGTTTGCGATTCGAATCTTCTCGTTGGAGTTTCGGCTTCAGATTTTCCTGATCTTCTGAAGCGGTCGAGTCGCGGCTGTTGTGTCGACTGAGTCCGAGAGACATCAATCCTGCCTGTTGATGGCTCATTCGGGAAAGTGACTTGATGAGTTCAGCCTTGTTTCGGCCCTGGAACTTAGCCTCCTTTCCCAAAGCCTTCAACTCATCCAAACTCAGGAGGGATGCCGCTTCTTCCACGAAATGGATGTAGTCTTCTGATGCATCGGCGAACGTGAAGCTTTCCCCCAGATTGAATTCCTCAAGGTCCACGCCTTGGACTGGGCTTGGCGTAGGCACAGCCGTACAATGAGGTAGTGTTCGACACTTCTGAAGGGTATGGATAGCAACCTCGAGGTCTGAAATGTCATTGTGGTAGCCCAGACGACTGTATCGGTGCCATGACGCTGTCTTTCTCAGAAACAACCGAACATATCTGGTCGTGGTAAGCTATATTACAAGGATCCCCCAGCAACAAAAGAAACCTACAGAAATTGTGCCTCATAGTCTAGAACTCTCCATTGGTGGAAGACGTCCATTTCTTTCTCATCGAAGAGGTGTGACTCCTCGTCTAATACGGCATCCAAGGCAAGATTGAAGGCGTCCACATAAATGGAGCTCTTGCCCTTGATCCAGAGCGGTCGAGTTTTTTCTGTTGTCCCATCGTCGTCCGCGGCACTCATTTGCGATGACTTCATTGCTTCATACTGCTCGATTGCTTCCTCACCAACCTCGGTAGGTGGCAAAGCACTCTCAAAGTCCGTGACTCGACGATTGGTGTCGTTTTGTTCCTGGTCGGCGGAGTAGTCTGCCCCCGGAATTCTTGTTTCGAAATCTCGTCCATGAGAGGAAGAGTCTGATTGATTGGATTCAACGTCTCTGGATTCCTCTCTTTTGACTCTCTTTGTTGGCCTCTCTGCGTCTGCTCTTATGGGTCGGTTGGCTTGCGTATTTCGGCTAAGCTCACCCTGCGGCTTTGGGAGTCTTCTCACAAATGCATCCATACTTCTAGTGAAGCCATTACTCGAACATGAGTATAGGATGATGGCACTTTCCCACCGTTAGACGCACCGATGATGGGGACGCGGAGGGCTCAAGTGAGACACGTTACAGGGGCGAGCCAATCTAACACGAAATCAGCTGACCTCGTGCCGCCCTCCAGTTGCTTGTCCGACAATCACCCGGCGCGATTCGGCCTCGGCCATGACCACCATCCCGCCTCCATCCAGTCTCCCAGAAACTTCACAACGGCCAATTGAGCCAACACAGACGCATGAAGATGACAGAAGAAACGCCCAAATCCGATCCTATGGCGGATGTCCCACAACTCGCTGGCCCATTCGACACGGCTGCCAACATCCTCCCGGTCCCATCGGCGCAAGCAGACATCCTGCAGAGGGATGTGGTAATGACCGACACGATAATGGAGCAACCTGCGGTATGTGTTTGCTCTTATGCATGAAACCATCTTCTACCTGAAAGCAACCCGTATAGCGAATGCATTTCCAGCCGGCGCCGCTACGCCTTGTTTGCGACAGCGTTCAACGCCTCTTCGCCATCTTCATTCTTGCTTCATACATACCCAGTAGCTCCAGCAGCATCGAGACGACTTCACTAACTGAAAATGAAGTCTTCCCCCGCACCGGCTGCCTATGCGCCGAGTCCTGTCCCTGCGCGAACCGGAACACCGGCGCAGGGATCAAGAGCCGCCTCGGCGCACCCCGATCCTGGCTTCTCCATGCCGGCAGAAGCACCTCCGCATGGCGATTCGACACGACGATACTTGAACACGAGGGTCACAGGAGTCCTGCTCGAGGGCATGAAACAGTTGGCGAAGGAAAAGTAGGTAACGCAGATTGGCCTTGGGCAACACCTACTGACGAAGTGCTAGACCAAGTGACCCGTTACGAGTTCTAGGGGAATATCTGATACAAAAGTCGAAAGAATTGGAAACGACTGGTTAAGAGCCACGCGCTATATATCATCGCTGGCCCTGTACATGAATTGGAGTAGACGGTGGACGACAAAGCATACAAGGGCGTTTCGGATTTAAAAGGGTTATTCACTGGGTCAAGGTGCTATATTGCCATTACAGTTCAGCGGTCAGATTGCTTTCTATTTGAGCAGTCGAATCCACTGCGGTCCTCCCAGACAGGGCTCATAAGCATCATGGCTCTAAATGCAAGTTTTCCGTAATTTGTCCCCCAACTCCTTGACCCGGGAACCCATCACCTCCACCAGTCGCGGCCGGCCGTTTGTGTTGACTCGCTTAAGCGACAATGGTGCTGGCGGTGGCGGACTCGTACTTCCAGGTAGGAGGAAGGACACCGACGGTCTTGTAGTAGCGGGCAAGACGGTGGATTCGGGACTCGATGAGAATCAGACGGAACTTGGAGTCCTTGTCCTTGCGGTTGCGCTCGAGGTGCTTGCGGACGGCAACAGCCTGTGGCGGAAAAAATCGTTAGCTTCTGTCCTCATGAATCCAATGCTCGTAATGCAGAGACGTACCTTCTTGATGAGCATGTACAGATCCTCGGGGAGCTCGGGGGCGAGGCCTGTTTGATCTCTCTGTCAGTCTTGACCGTACAGAGGCATTATAGAGAAAATCTCTGGCGAGTGATATATGGTATATCCAACACCAGATCCATCTTTTCTTCAAGGATTCGTACCGTTCGACTTCAGGATTCGCAGAATTCGGTTACCTGGTGACCGTGTTAGCAATGCGCTCTGCACTTCGTACCGTCCACAGTTCACATACCGGTGACGAGCTTGACCTGGGCAATGCCGTGGGAGTCACGGAGGATAACACCGATCTGAGAAGGAGTGGCACCCTTTCGGGCGAGCTTGCCGATCTGCTCGACGACCTGCTCGGGGGTGGTCTTGAGCCACGCGGGGGCAGTGCGGGAGTAGGGGACCGCAGAGGCAGAAATGCCCTTTCCGTTGCTGTGAAGACGACCCATCTTGACTGTTTGGTGGTGGTGATACTGCGGTTGTGAAGTTGTCGACAGGCGAGTGAGTGTAAAGTTCCAAGTCCAGAAGAGTTTGTGTGGAGCGGTGAATTTTTCGCTTAGTTAGGGCAGAGGCGGAGGGAGCCGTTCGCGGGGGCTGGTAGTGGGTCGTACCACGTGACTAGACGCTAAGGTACTTTGGCGCCATTGTCGCGTTTTTCTTCTGTACCTACTTATCCAACGATGAACTTTTCCTCCTTCGTCTTTAGTTACCGCGAACATTCACTCTCTTCCTACTAAAGACCCTCGGAGTCTTAGGAGAGCCATTCCACAACGCTCGCTAACTGATGGTAAGTCTCATCTCTTCTGCCCCCCCTTCACCCGGTCGACCTTTTATATGATGATAATGCACATTTCTTATTCTGGTACCTCTTATGTTAGAGCCTTCGGGTTCGATGAATGATACGGACTTCTGATATCTGGTCACACACCGCTTTTTCTGTTTGGTTGCTGCCTCATGAGCTTGCACTAACAGGATTACAGTTCTTTAAGCTCGACAATCGACGCATTCTGTAGTTTCCGCTGGCCGACGTGAACGTACCTTAGATAGGAGCTATGTGGGAATCAAATCAATCAATCTTCAATTCACTCGTACCTCTTGCGCTTGCACCGTCGTATGAATCTAACGTTGCTGAACTTCAGAGCTCCAATTCGTGTCCACTGTTTTACATTTTCGATTGACCGCACCCTCCCATACACCAGCAGAGACGACTCTCGTCCCATCTTAATACGCATAACCAAACCTCCCTGTTTAACCACCCGTTGGCAATTGTAGCCATCTTCCACCTAACGTCGCATTGCTATTAAACGTACTACCAAGCGCCAACATCGAAATTTTCCTGCATTCATAGTTAGGATCATCATGTAAGAGCGTGGGTCACATTGACATACCTCTGGGAAATAAGTCGTCACTACGGTTCTGTCCGCGAACTTTCGCCCTGCTAGCGTCTTCAGGGCCTTTGTTGTTGACTCGACCGCGTCAAATTTGACAAAGATCTTACCCACGCCAGCAGACTGTCTGCTGCCGCCCGTGGGTCTTGGGATCTTCATGTCGGCGATGGAGCCAAACTTGGAACACTCTTCGCGAACGTCTTCGCAAATTTCTAGTATGCTGAATTAGCAAAGGACTCACCACGTTCGATGGGGAGGAGAAACAAACCTTCATAGTCGTCATTGTCCATGAGCTCCTCGGCTGTGACCATGTTGAGCAGCTGCAGAACGCGACTTGTCTCGACTTCGTTAGTGGTCTGAGAGGCAAGACCGCTGATGGCAGTGATGCCGACATCAAAGTTGGCGACCTGGGTAGGGCCAATGCTGGCCTTGGTAACCTTTAGCTTCTTGCCTCCAACATCCATGCCGTTCAGCGTATCGAGAGCAGGTGGGTTGGCCGAAGTGGGATCCTGATACTCGGCGAATGCAATGCCCTGAACACCGTTAGTAACCAACGCAACAACTAGTTAGTCGGGAATCACTCACTCTGGATTCCTCGGTGTGTCGGTCTTTGACGAGGACGAATGCCTTCGGCTTACCGAAGGCCGCAAGCAGTTCAATAACTTGGTCCTCCGTTAGGAAGCTGGGAATGCCGGTAATGCTCAGCTTGTTGACGGTATCCGGCACAATATTGGAGACCACCTCGGGGTCAAAGGCAACCTCCTCGGTAATGGCTGGCACAACATAGTCCCTGGGTCGGCGGATCTCAAGTCCACGAGCTCCTCCATTCGCAGCGCCATTCGCAGCATCCTCTGCTTCCATGGAGATGCCGTCCAAGGCTAGAGCAACTGTGGCATCGGCTGCGCTTCTGAACTCCAAAACAGCAAAGGAGTGATCGTTGGAAAACTGACAGAGAGTACACGGGTCTGTGTTCTCAACGATGTTCAGGCCGTTCAGCTGAAGATTGAAGAACGACATCAAGCTTTCCTCAGTTGTTCCAGACGGGATCTTGGATACCAGAAGACGCTTTGACTGACGGGAGTTGCTGGCCTTGAGACCAGCACTGGTGACCTGGCCACCCGGCTGGTTCATGAACGCCTGGAGCTTGCTTGGATCCATGGGTTGCTGTCGAGGAGCACCCGGAAGAGGGAACATGCCCGACAGCTTCGCCTGCTCAGCCGTGACATTCTCGTAGCTGGGAGGCTTGATGTCCCACTGCGTCAATCGGCGCTTGCGCTCCAAAACTGGAACAATGTCGGTCAGGTCGGGCGTCGGCTCTCGCTTCTTCGGTGGAGGAGACGCGCTACGGCGGTTTTCATGTTGTCTTGGGAACCCATCATCGCGTCGGTCCCTGCCTCCACGTCGGCGATCCTCGAAAGGCTCTCCTCCTCGTTCTCGCCTGGGCGGGCGGTCTTCGTCGTCGCGTCGAGCATCCCGGCGGGAGGAGCCTCGGTCGCGGTCCCACTCGCGACCCTCGGGTCGGCGTTCACGTCCAGAATATCTGTCCTCACGCTCTCGGTCCCGATGGTTTCGGCTAGAAGAGTAGGCATCGACGTCTCCTTCGCCCCGTCGATGGCTTCGATGGTCTGGAGAACGGGAGCGTCTGCGGTCGCGATCTCTGTGTCGATCACGGCGATCATCTCGGTCGCCTCTTGGAGGAGGCTACAAACAATCAGTCGACGCCAAAGGTTAGGGGATGGGGGGTTGTGTACCGGATAGTCTCGTGCCCTGCGCCCATCTACGTGTTCGACGGTGGTTAGCAACGCGACAAGCAGGGTAATGAGGGAAGAGAGTGAACATACCTCGGGACGAGTAACTGTCACCGTTCATACTTGCGATAATGACAAGCGACTCCAGAAAGTATCGGATCCGCTGAAATTGATGATATCGTTTGTTGGCAGGCAGAGCAGGTTCAGCAAGCCGCAACGAGGTTCCAGAACTAAAAGCTGGAGGAGTCGCGCGAGGCTGGAGCTTTTTGCCAGATGGCGCTAGTGGAACTTTGGACTAGCGCCAATTCAACACTCCGTGACCCACTGACTCGCCAAAAACAGTACCCGCTGGCTCCTGGAGTCCGGGTGCGCCCAGCTCATGGCTCATTAGACTTGGCTTTCAAGTCTCAACTCTTTCAATTCGCCCCCCCCAAGTTTGCTTGTAGAATTCAACAACCACCCGAACACGGCTCGAGGTCGCAAGACATGGGTATTGCACGAACTTCTGGTTGGCGGAAGCTGCCCGTGAGCTTGGCCGAACTATGCATCAATACCACGCTCCGTTGTGGTCAATCCTTTAGATGGCGACAGATCAATGATGAATGGTTGGCATTTGTACTCTATGGCATTGTGGATGAATCTCTAACACCTTTAGGATATGCACTTTGCATGGACGCATTCTGTCTCTGAAACAGGATCCTACACATCTGCATTACAAAGTCACTTGGCCGGAGAAGCAACTTAGTCCCCTGACTCCTTCAGCTTCAGTCGAAGACGATTCGCTGGCAACAGACGACACCGAGGCCTTCTTGCGTCACTACTTCAGCCTGAACCTGGACCTTGAAAGTCTATATACCCAGTGGTCAAAGGCCGATCCCAACTTTCGCAAGAGAGCGCCCAAGTTTCTGGGTGTTCGCATTCTTAGCCAGGATGCCTGGGAGGCCTTATTATGCTTTATCTGCAGCAGCAACAATAACATTTCCAGAATATCACAAATGGTACAATTACTCTCAAACCTGGCGAAGTAGAACCAACTAACCAGTCTCATCCGTCTAGGCCCACAAATTATGCAAGCATTATGGTCCCCTGATCGGTCACATCGGGGATGAGGCCTTCCACGACTTCCCAACTCCTGATGCGTTGATAGGTAAGGAGGTGGAATCTCACCTGAGAGAACTTGGCTTCGGATACCGCGCCAAATATATCGCTGAGACGGCACGAATCGTAGCCGAGGAGAAACCGGGTGACTGGCTTGAAGCCCTCCGGAATCCCGAAAACCAGGGCTTCAACACCCCTCAGGTGCCAGAGGACCAGCATGTATCATACAAGGAGGCGCATGAGCAACTTCTCGCCCTCAAGGGTGTTGGCCCGAAGGTCGCGGACTGCGTTTGCCTAATGGGTTTGGGATGGGGTGAATCAGTCCCAGTGGACACGCACGTCTGGCAAATTGCCCAGAGAGACTACAAGTTCGGCAAGACCAAGACCAAGACTTTCAACAAGGCCATGTACGACGCGGTGGGAGACCACTTTAGGGCGCTCTGGGGAAAATATGCAGGCTGGGCGCATTCGGTCCTCTTTACCGCTGATCTACGGGAATTCTCTGATAGAGCAACGAAGAAGGAAGAGACTCATGTGGTGAGGATCAAGGAAGAGATTGTAGAGGAGGATACCCAGCTCACGAAGCGCAAGAGGAAGGCGGTTGTTACGACAAAGATTAAGACAGAGATCAAGGCAGAGGTTACGACGGAGATCAAACTTGAGGAAGGCACAGGAACAACCATGGAGGTTGAGCGGAGATCAAAGAGACTGCGGACTCGGACTCGGTCTTGAGACAGACCAACCAACTCCAATCTTAGAGCCAACCCCTTTAATGAAGACAGTTTGATGCTGCTATTTTCCAGGTACCGAAAGAAATATTTCGTTACAGGCAGAATAGAAGTTCCATTGCACTGTTGATATATATATACAAAGACATCCTTCTGGCAATTCGGAGCTACTCTTTATACAAATGGTCACGCTTCTTTAGATTGTTCGCGTCAAGGTCCAGGAGCTGATGCGCCTAGCAAAGTGTGCCTGGGCGGCTAAATTTCGGGTGGGGACCAATCTCGCCGCGAGACTTTTCGCCGCCAGGGAAAGCTTCGTCACGGACTGCAATTTTGCGACCAGCCACATCAGCAACACCTCCCCATGCACGACGACAACGCCGGGAGCGCCCCTAGTACTCTTGAACCGGGATGAAGCAGGGAATTCGATAAGTCAAGATGTCTGACGCGGATTTCGAGACGATCAAGAAGCTCCAGCAGGAGCGAAACGCTGCCTCTGCCGCGAAGAAGGGCTCGCGCACCTTCGACGCCTCAAACCAACGAGCCGACTCGACAAAGCAGAAGCTCACTGACAGCGCCGACAATGATCTCTACGATCGCGATGCAGGCGACAAGTTTTCTGGATACCATGCCTCCCTGCCGATGGGCAACGAGGATGAGGACATGGAGGATGCCGACAACACGCGCCGACTCATCGGACAATACACCGCGTCGCGAGACATGATCGATGAGTTTGCTCGGGGTAGTGGTGTCGAGGAGGATGATCCCTTGGCCGGCCGGGGAGAGAAGAGTGGCCGCATCACGGATCGCGAGACTGATTATCAGAAGCGTCGCTTCAATCGCACTCTCACTCCCACGCGGGCCGATCCTTTCGCAGAGAATCGCCAAGCTGGTGCATCCGAAAATGGTACCAGTTATCGCGAGGTTATGGAAGCCCGAGACCTCGAACGAGAGGAGGAACGCGTCCTACGAGCCATACAAGCGAAACAAGACGGTGGACCAGATGGCGACGACGCCCAACCTACACTCAAGGATGTGGATAAGGAGAACGCCGAAGCGGGCTCAACTGAGGTTGTGACCAAGAAGCGCAAGAAGAGATGGGACGTGGCATCGAGCGTCACAGAGGAGGAGGGAGACAAGCCTGAAGCGGACGGTGCTGTCAAGGCCAAGCGCTCGCGATGGGATCAAGCACCTGCTATTGATGCGACTGGTGCCGATGCTCCCAAGAAGCGTTCGCGTTGGGACCAAGCTCCATCTGCCACCCCGATGGGCAACCAAGGCCTTGCTACTCCAATGCACCAGTCGTCCGCCCCTGCAATGCCCTCCACGTTCGGAACCGATATCTCTGGCCGCAACATGCCTCTCAGCGATGAGGAGCTCGACATACTTCTCCCTGGCGAGGCCGAAGGCTACAAAACCCTAGAGCCTCCACCAGGATATGAGCCTGTGCGCGCTCCTGCCCACAAGCTCATGGCGACGCCTGCGGCCGCAACAGGTTTCATGATGCAAGATCCTGAGCAGGTGCGCCTCAGTGGGAAGCCCATGCCTGCTGAGATCCCTGGTGTCGGCGACCTGCAGTTTTTCAAGCCCGAGGACATGGCATACTTTGGGAAGCTCACTGATGGTTCCGACGAGAATGTTTTGACCGTTGACGAACTCAAGGAGAGAAAGATCATGAGGTTACTGCTCAAGATCAAGAACGGTACTCCGCCCATGCGAAAGACTGCTCTTCGACAAATTACGGACAACGCTAGACAATTCGGAGCTGGCCCTCTCTTCGATCAAATTCTTCCCTTGCTTATGGAGAAGACCCTGGAAGACCAAGAGCGCCATCTGTTGGTGAAGGTCATTGACAGAATTCTATACAAGCTCGACGACTTGGTGCGCCCCTATGTTCACAAGATCCTTGTGGTCATCGAACCTCTCCTTATCGACCAAGATTACTACGCCAGAGTGGAGGGTCGTGAGATCATCTCTAACCTCAGCAAGGCCGCTGGCCTTGCTACGATGATTAGCACCATGAGACCCGACATCGATCACGTTGATGAATACGTACGAAACACCACCGCCAGAGCCTTCGCTGTCGTAGCGTCAGCCCTCGGCATTCCAGCCCTGCTGCCTTTCCTGAGAGCCGTCTGTCGAAGCAAGAAGTCCTGGCAAGCCCGTCACACCGGTGTTAAGATTGTCCAACAGATTCCTATCCTCATGGGTTGTGCAGTGCTTCCGCACTTGAAGGGCCTAGTGGAGTGCATTGGACCCAACCTCAACGATGAGCAAACGAAGGTCAGGACTGTGACCAGTCTTGCCATCGCAGCTTTGGCAGAAGCCTCCAACCCCTACGGTATTGAGAGCTTCGATGATATTCTCAACCCCTTGTGGACAGGTGCCCGCAAGCAGCGAGGAAAGGGCTTGGCCGGTTTCCTCAAGGCGGTTGGCTTCATCATTCCTCTCATGGACGAAGAATACGCCAATTACTACACCAGTCAGATCATGGAGATCCTACTTCGTGAGTTCTCGTCACCGGACGAGGAGATGAAGAAGGTTGTTCTCAAGGTTGTGTCCCAGTGCGCGGGAACGGATGGTGTGACAGCTGGATACCTCAAGGAGCACGTTCTGGATGAATTCTTCAAAAGCTTTTGGGTGAGGCGAATGGCCTTGGACAAGCGCAACTATAGACAAGTGGTGGAGACGACGGTTGACATCGGCCAAAAGGTTGGCGTGAGCGAGATCGTGGAGAGGGTCGTCAACAACTTGAAGGACGAGAGCGAGGCGTACAGGAAGATGACGGTGGAGACTGTGGAGAAGATTGTGGCCAGCTTGGGTGCTGCTGATATTGGCGAGCGTCTGGAGGAACGCCTTGTGGATGGTATCCTGCATGCGTTCCAGGAACAGAGCGTCGAGGACATCATTATGCTCAATGGATTCGGCTCTGTCGTCAACGCCCTGGGCACTCGATGCAAGCCATACCTACCGCAGATTGTCAGCACCATCCTTTGGCGGCTGAACAACAAGTCAGCCACGGTTCGACAACAGGCGGCCGATCTCATTTCTCGGATTGCCATGGTCATGAAGCAGTGCGGCGAGGATGCTCTCATGGGCAAGCTGGGTATCGTACTTTACGAATACCTCGGAGAAGAATACCCAGAGGTGCTGGGCTCTATCCTCGGCGCTCTGCGATCCATTGTCACCGTCGTGGGTATCTCGCAGATGCAGCCGCCGATCAAGGATCTGCTACCTCGACTGACTCCCATCCTGCGAAACCGTCACGAAAAGGTGCAGGAGAACACGATCGACCTTGTCGGTCGTATCGCGGATCGTGGACCGGAGAGTGTCAACGCCCGAGAGTGGATGCGAATCTGCTTCGAGCTGCTCGACATGCTCAAGGCCCACAAGAAGGGCATTCGACGAGCAGCCAACAACACGTTTGGTTTCATTGCCAAAGCCATCGGCCCTCAGGATGTCTTGGCCACCCTCCTCAACAACCTTCGAGTACAGGAGCGTCAGTCCCGTGTCAACACTGCCGTTGCCATTGGCATCGTCGCGGAGACTTGCGCTCCCTTCACTGTTCTACCTGCGCTGATGAACGAGTACCGTGTTCCGGAGCTCAACGTCCAGAACGGTGTGCTCAAGTCTCTCTCTTTCCTTTTCGAATACATTGGCGAGATGGCCAAGGACTACGTCTACGCCGTGACTCCTCTGCTCGAGGACGCACTCATCGACCGAGACCAGGTCCATCGTCAAACTGCCGCATCGGTGGTCAAGCACATCGCGCTTGGCGTTGTGGGCCTCGGGTGCGAGGATGCCATGGTGCATCTCCTCAACCTGCTGTACCCCAATCTGTTCGAGACCAGTCCGCACGTTATCGACCGCATCGTCGAGGCCATCGAGGCCATCCGCGTGGCTGTTGGCCCGGGCTTGGTGCTCAACTACGTCTGGGCAGGACTATTCCACCCGGCGAGGAAGGTCAGGACGCCGTACTGGCGGTTGTATAATGATGCGTATGTACATGGATCGGATGCCATGGTGCCGTACTACCCCAACCTAGACGAGGACAAGGTGGACCGGCCTGAGTTGGCGATTGTGCTGTAAGAGTTTGGAAGAAAGAGTTTGGAAGGGGAGGCTTTTGGGATTGGCAATGGCAGGGCTTTGCGTTGCCGTTGGCTTTTAGGGAGGCTTGTAATCTGTGAAAGTGCTGTCGATTGCGAGGGTAGCATGCGCCGGGGCGTTCTGATAGATGATCACAATGGCTTCACTGTACTGAAATTACTTTTATAACTTGAGTGTATACGAATACGTGTATGTGAAATTTTTCGTGTGAATCAATGCCATGGAAGAGCCATGCTTGTGAGGTCAGGGGCAGTTGAATAGGGACAAGGCAGTATCGCCCTTTTCAACGAAGCTCAACTACGTCGTTTGGCCGTGATCACCAGAGTTTTGACGAGCCATGTTATCAGAAGGATCCGCCATTGAAGATCTCTGGAAGCACCACGAGCTTGGTTGCTTGGCAATCTCGGCTTGGGTACAGTAGTTGAATTCCCATAGTCCCGATCAACATAGCTCCCGAGTACTTTCTTTGTCCGCAGGAAGACGGATGCGACATAGGATCTGAGGCCCCGGGGATTTCCCCAGTTCTCCTCACATTTCCATCCAACGCTTCCTCCCCAGCCCACACCACCCTAGGATCCCAAGGGAGAGAAAAACCACCGCGAGTGCACGAGTCGCCCTGGGGAACTTTTGCCGTCCTATGAGAGCGCACCCCCGGCAGATGAGAACAAGAACACCACAAACGAGCGAGCCCGTCTTGACTGACTCGGGGAGGCGGAGCTGATGACCCGCGGACGCGTGTGGTGTGAGCAAGGCGCCCACCAGTGCGGGCTCTTTGTTAGGGGAACGCAAGGCAAGGGAAAATGGCTGGCTTGCAAACGCACGGCCGGGGGGATTGCTTTGTTGGTGCTTATGATCGACAGTTGAGACTGACTCGGCCTCGCGCCGTCAAGCGCATGGGCGCGGTACCAGGGCGCTGGCGAAACCTATGCGTGTGTGTCTTTTTCGCCTTACGGCTGAGTGACGTTTTCCCTCATCGGTTTTGCACGTGGGGTGGTAATCTGCATGGTGGCAGCCCCTGGTCGGGATGCGACTCTGTTAGTTGGAGAGAGAGAGAGGGGAGAGAGGCTTTGGGTGGGAGGAGACAGTGAGGGGATGGATGGAGATGGTGGGAGGAGTAAGCTGGTCTCGTGGCCATGGCGTTGCCTCGTCGGTTTTCCGTCTCCCCTGCGTTGTAATTAGGGAGCCTGTAGAATGGAAGTCGAATGTGACGTGATGGCATTGCGTTGTTGAAGGATGGGCGCGAGTCAGGATGTCCTTGTCAAAAGGTTCCAGCTTTGTGGTTTGAAGGAACGATTGTGAACCACACCCTCGGCTTTGTTTCTCTGTCTGTCTGTTTCTCTCCATCTCTCTCTCTCTCTCGCTCTCTCTTTCTTTCTCTCTCCGTCTCTCGCTCTCTCGCTCTCTTCTTTCACAGTACGTACAATGCTCCCGTGACTGCTCTCGCCGTCAAACAGGGACATGGGTGGTTTGTCAACTCGCGAGGCGGGAGAGGGGGCTTTCGTTAGTGCAGCCGAGCCGAGCTGCGTCCATGATCTGATCCTTACTATGCTACTATGAGAGGCCAGGGCAGATCTGGGGTCAAGGGGGAGAAGACACCGGGCGGCGCGAGGTGCATCTTGACAGCTAGCACAGCATCGATGGGTTGTGGTTTGTGGTTTGTGGTGTGGGTGGGGGATCGAGATGGGATGGATGGGCTTCGGAGACGGCTTCCGGGACGGACAACGAGGCTATCGCCATGGCGATTGAGGAGATAGATCTTCGTTGTGAAGCTGCGGGTGACTGTTCTGGCGCCCGCTGAAGGGAACGTTTATGCTTGTGGCGTTGGCCTGCTGAGTTGAAGAGAGATAGGTGAGAGGCTGCAGGATTGGTCACTAGTAGTAGTAGGTAGTGACTATGCAGTGCGTGCTACGAGAGGGAACTACCAAGCGGAAAGACATGGAGCAAAGAGGATATCAAGCGTAGAGGGCAGGTTTTGAAGCATACACGTGCTTCGTAGTATACTTGGTGCAGCCGAGGCTGCGTACATGTTACTTACGGGAGAACAACCTTCACTTCTCTCTCGCCTTACGAGAGGTCTCAGCGACCGTCACTCAACGGCCACTAACTACGAGTACTTTGTAGGCATCCAGCCAACTAAGTCATCCACCAACAAACAATGTGGATGTGGGTGCCCAGGGAGGAGCCCTCGGCACTTGCAAGTCAGAAACGCCTTCTCCCCGTCCGCTGTCGCTGGAGATGCTCCGGCTCCAATCTCCGTCCTGTCAGATTCCCCGCTCCGATACCGTCAGCTGCTGACCTGGGGCCCGGCTCGCTAGCCTCCACCTCTCTATTTTTCTCCATCTCGTAACCTGTGCGACTGGGAGTAACAGTGTGTTCCCCTCCCCGAGAACGGGGGGTTGGAGTGGAGTGCTTTCTTTCTTTTTCTTTCTTCTTCTCTCTTTCTCCTTTTGCTTGAGGCGTAAGCTAGGGGAGCATCCATGCTACTCGCCGAGGCGGATGGCATTTGCGGATTTGAGAATGCCATAGTCTGAAGAAAGAAAAGAAAAAAGACGATCAGTCGAAAAAGGGGAAGGGAAGACACACACGCACACAAGCAAAGCACGAAAAGGGAAAACGTAGTAGCTGGATTAGGGAAAGCCCCCAAGAAGGGAGGCAAAAGAGGCTATAATTGGACAACTCAATTGTAAGGGAAAAGCAAGAATGTTTCGTTTCTTGCCTGGTGGTGCGGGCCGTGAGATGCGAGGCTTGCTAGTCTGCTTTGCGAAGCGGTTAGCGCCCGGAGGGGGAGGACCACCAGAACTGGAATTTGTCAGTCAACAACCCTGGACGAGAGAGACTTTTCCCCCAAAGCAAAACAAGGGAAACGGTTGTCCGCGGTGTCGGGGGCAATTACGAATGGTGGTGGCAAAATGCACGGTACGATGCTGCAAAATGCTGCACCAATGTACTCCACGTGTCTAAGGCACTGCACAGCGTGGCTGTTGTGGTGTGGGCAGAGAAGGGTGTCAACCACAACCGCGTGCTTGGCTCCGTCTGCTAGGCAACTAGGTTTAGTTTAGAAGCTTTGAGACGGCGCCGGGTTGTGGCAAACAGCGTCCCTTCTTGTGCTGTACATTGCTGTCCGCTACGAGTTGCAGTAGCCCGTATGTACATATGTGCAAAAGGCAGCCACCAGGCAAAAGGGACGAACGACGGGACACACACACCATCTATCGGCCGAAATTGGCGGACTTTGCTTCCTGTACAGTAGTGTGCAGCTTCGCTGATGTCATGAGTGCGGCTGCAACCTTGCTACTTACTTACTGTACGTACGGGCATGCGGTCTCAGCCCAACCATGAGGCGTCAACATCGCCAACAGCAACCAAGGACAGTGAGGGAGAGAGACAGGGCGGACGACTAGCATCCTCATCCCATCAAAGCGGCTGCTCCGTGCAATGTACATGCCCACCAAGACAGTGCGTGCAGCTACCTGGTGCTGGCCCGGTGCTGGCCATGTACAGTACAGTACGGGATACGAAGCACACCCAGACAGACGGACGGATGCAGTACCCTTCCCATTCATTCCCACTGCACACACCCATTCGCCGGCCCCCAATCAGGGATGCAAGTACCCTGAACAAGGCCCTGCACAAGGCCCTGCACAGCGCGGTCACCGCCCGCTTTTTTCCCATGCATTCCCCGTCTCCCTGTCCCTGCGGAAGAAGAGGCTAAATAAATCAAACCGCCCCAAGAGCCATCCGCTACTGCACTGCACAGTCGCGCGACAATGCACACGCGCACCTCCC
>JABSTB010000253.1:0-16227 GCA_013756995.1 Neonectria neomacrospora
GGGGGGGGGTGGGTGCGTGTCTCAGCACTCGCTGCCACACACCAGGACGAGGCTCCGGCTTTCCGTCCCCAGAGAGCTTAAGCAGAAAAAGAGGGACAAGAGAGGGACGAGGAACATGAGCAATTTGTTACAAATCCCGTTCTACCGTCCTCTTGCTGCAGGCTGTCGTTCTAGGACAGGCCGGGATATGGCCCGAATCACTCCCTCTCCCTTCCTCTACCGCCCTTCGGAGTGTCCTGGTGTCTGCCGCATGCAGGGTTCATGAGCACCTCCCGGTAATGATCCAACCACGTTCCCTAGGGGCCGCGGAAAGTCTCCATTGCCAGTGGCAGACAAGGCAAGTCGCCCATATTAGACCCGTTGCCGTCTCTTAGGCCCTTTGCCTTTCCTGCTCCTGCACTGTTTTCCACGACACAGAGAGCCTTGAGATTTGCCTGGCCAGCACATCAACTTCGCCTTCTTTTCTTAGCCGGGCGAGAGCTCGTTTGGCCCAATCGACACTGCCCATGGCTCGGCTGCCGACTCCTCACGACACCCCTAAGGAGGCGAAGGGGCACACTGAGATACACTTTCTAGGGTTGGTTCGTTTGCCTGGCTGCGGTACGATAAACCGGCCTATTAAGTCTCTTCTGGCCATGAAGCTCTCTCGGCGCCCCATGGACTGCGGCTTCTTGTCGTCCGATGCCTTCTCCCACTTCCCAACACATTCCGCTTACTCTCCCCTGGCCCTTTCCTCTGTTGATGCTCAACACCTACGGGGACACCATATTGAGTTACTGCACATTATTTACCTGTTGACAACCTCATCCGGTTTGGGCCGACCCTTCCCAGACCGCACTCCATGCTATCTCCCATCCCTTGGCGTCGCACCCATAAGCTCGGCCAGAACCCAACATATACCCATCGCGACTACGGCGACTAGGAGACAGCCTTATGCGCACGGAGAAACGGCGACAGCGCAGGCCAGAGCAACCCGGAACTGCCAAACAACCCGGCGACCAAGACCCGAAGCCCACCCCGTACAGCTCAGGGACGGAACGCGCTCTCAGAGCACTTGCTGGTTCGGCCATGCCCCGGCCAAGGAGCGATGCGGCCGAAATCAAGGCTAAGTGGGAGTTTCGGAAGAACAACCCTCTCCAACTTAGGCCGAAGCCGTTGCCTGCTGAAGCTGGGCTACGAACTGGCATGGTTACGGCCATGAACTGGCGGGATGGTTACTGGCACCCTGCCAAGACCCTCATCCATCAACATGTCTTCGGGAACAACGGAACGACACGGGGAGTTAGTGAACAGTACGCCAAATCCTTGGGTCGCCCGATAAAACCCTTACCAAGGCCGAGATCTGAACTCGTGTTGCACAATCATGGGCCGACGTTGAGGCTGAGAGCCTTGGGGACTATCGACTTGATTACTCAAATGGTGATTGGGAAAACTGCGGAAGATAAGGTTTGGGTCTGGGGAGGAGTGGACGTTCCTTTCGACATGATCGTTGATCCTAGTGTTGTTCACCGATACGTCGTTTCAGAAGGTAAGCGTCTCGTTGACAAGTTTGAGCTTCCATCATGGTGCCATTCTGACTTGATATATACATAAGCTCCGCCCCCCACATACCTCCAACCCAACTCGATAATCAACGTTGCCACCAATCCGATTCCTGGCCATGTGCCAGCCGCTTACACTCCTATAAGACAGGGCAACGTCCCCCAGGACTATGCACCGTCGATGTCATACCGACCGGCCGAACACGTCAGCTATGGCCCGGGTTTCGACTCCACCTTCGCCCATGGGCAGTCGGCTGGTAGTCCAGGAACAGGCCTGGGGACCACGCAATCGACCTCAACTTGGCAGTCATCAAACTTGACCTTCGCCCTAGGGCAAAGCTTGACGCCCATCTACGCCGACTATGGCCAGCCATCTGCTCCCGCCCTCGCCTATGGACAGAACTTGACGCCCCACGGATACTACCACAACCACGGCCAACCGTCCGCTTCCACTTGCCCCTCCGGACAGAACTTGGTTGGATACTCCGACAACGGGCAAAGTCAGGCGCCCAACTTCCCGATGCTGTTACAGCCAAAGCCAGCTTCAGACATCAACTTTAGCGTTGCTTTCCAGACTGGAATATCTGGGAGCTTTCAGGAATTGAACGTGGATCCTCGACCCGATCCAAGCCTCCATTCCCAGACTATTCAGCTGTGGGATTATTCTCCCCTTCCAACCGCCACCGGCAATGAAGTCCCTTACCACGACCTTGGTCTAGGGGCCCAGCCCAACAACTTGCGTTCGTGGAACGGGATCAACTTTGAAGACAACCCTAGGGCATGGGCCGGAGCTGGGATACATTGGTCTCCTTCTGTTGTGGCGGACACTGCGTCCGTCCAGACCGAGACCCAGCTCGACATAGAAGAAAGCTTCGTTGATGCCTTGGGTCCTCGGAACCCAGATTACGAGACCCCTGGATCAGATGCTTAGTTCCCTACCAGGAGTCTCCATGCTCAAGTGGCTCCGCATGGCTACTAGTGGGAGATACAGGCACGGTCCTGAGTCTCTCAATAGAAAACTCTCCGCTGTCAATATCTGGGCCAGGGGACAAGACGTCGCGTTATTGATTGGGAGTTTTGCCTGGGAAAGAAGACCGTGGGGATGACTCACTAGGCATGACACGATGTTACAGCTCATGGACATGTCGCCTTGTACGATATGCCCGATAAAGGCCATGGATGGTGGATAGTTTTGGGAATACACTCTTTTGGCTTGCTAGTGCGTTGCTTTGTTCTTGTTTGACCTGGGCTAATATCGGCGGCCCGTCCACTCCATAAGTAATGCCGCCCTTGTTTTATGCCAACGCCGCCCCTCTACGAAACCGTGACAATGGCTAGTCCTAACTATAAGAATGTTGCGTTTGGGTCCCCAAGTGCCGTCTGTGTAGGTATATTGGACATGGCAACGAGATTACAGGAGCTAGACTCTGCACTGGAGCCACGATGTCTATCTGACGACATAGTCAACCCTCACCCACCCACTCTCCATCCCTGGCGAGCCACGTGCGGCTGGATGCCATTCCCTGCTCGGCTCCCCGGCAATGCGTTCGCCCAAATGCATGCCATGGAACGTGACGAGTCACACTCTCCATCCTCGCCATCTATTCATCGATAGACCCCTCCGTTCTAGTCCCAAGGCCCTGGGCTGTGACAATGCCAGACTGCGTCACTTTTCGGTCATGGCCCAGTGTCGTAGGTGGTTGCGAGAAGCCCAGGGCTGGTCTCTAGTTGAAAGCGTGCTGTATCCCACTCCGACTGCAACCTGCACTCTGGCCTCGTTCAGGGACCCCGTTCCGACAGCTAATGTTGTCTACAGCGCCGCCATAATCGGACACATCGCCCCGGCCTGGTCAGACGGAGTGGCCACAGCCCTTGAAGCTTTGTGTGCCCGCCCGAGGGCGTGGCTCGACGATACGCAACTGTTTCCCAGAAGAGACGTGCAAAAATGCGTGGACGATGGGGCACACGAACTCCTGGACCCCACTGGAGAAGTACATAGGATCTCAGACCCCCGGCCGATCCGCTGGCCAGCATGGGGACGTGAGGATCGGAGGACCTTCGTAAGCACGCGACGCCTTGCGGCAGTTCTGTCGACCGCTGCAGATCAGCTCACATATATCTTGGCCACTTTCGCAGAAGAAAAGCGATCACATGCCGGACTAGGACTTTAGAAGCCTAATGCGTGTACTATTGACTCATATTTTAGAGACATGAAACATGAGTCGTTATGCCATTATTAGAAGCAGACATGAGAGCCATTATGTCCCCTACTTCCCTGCCACAAATCGTAAAGCAGACCAAAAACCCCCGTTTCTTCCCGCTCTTGGGAAGAACATGCTCCTTTCGTGATATCAATCAAATTCCGGGCCTGAAAGCCAGTTCTCTATCAATGCACTTTTCCCTATCCCAGTATCCTAAAAAGCCTTAGAGGGAAGACCGTTATCCAAGACATGCTGTTTATCGTTCCGCTCACTCAATCTTGCCAAACTAAAAATCCAGATGCTAGAACCAAGCTAAAATCAAGACGGGAAAAAAGGAAAAAGGAGAAAAAAGGAAAAAAGAAAAACCCCTCAATCTCAGATCATAACCCCAAACACCTAACAGTGCTTCTTGTACATAGTTCGGCCGTAACAAGGACAAGGGTCATGCGGGGTATCGTGAGTATTCATAAATGCTTGAGAGCACTGTGGCCTAGAGACCGGAGAAGTCGTCGTGTTGGCGAATTCTCGTGTTTGTTGCTGTTGAAAAATAGAGACTGATGATGGCCTTGCTGTCGTGTTGTCCCTCAGGTTCGTTACATGCTTGGTTGTCCAGGTAATACTAGCGAGCAGCAACGTTGGGCGCTCAGGGAAACTGTTGCTTGCTGCTTACCTCGGACGGAGCGTCTATTCAACTTCGGACTGGAGGCCCAAGGAATAGCGAGGCTCGTTCGGGCCGCAAGGGACAGGAATGATGGTAACAAGATTGGTGAAGCGCTCGCCGTTCTTTCGATAGTTGGTAACCCGCAGCTGGATCTCTTCGTCATTACGGATGGCATGGCGCATGTTACGAATAGCGGACCTGTCGGCCGACTTGGAGACAGCACGAGGGTCCTTGCCCAAGGGGGCCTGAAGGAAGCGGCAGTTCTGGCCGATGACTTCGTCGGATGAGTAGCCGGTCAAATGGGTGAAGGCCTCGGTGATGTAGAGAATAGGGGTGCCGGGTTGCAGTAGGTCGCAGAGGACAAGGGAGACGGAGCTGTCGACAGCTCCCAGGGATATCTTTGGGTTGGGGCGGGATGCAATTCGGAACTAGAGGGAACCAGGTCAGAGTCAACGGATCGCATCAATGACAGAGATGCACATTTGGGGTCTGATGGTGGGATGAAGCGGGAGGAGAAGACATACGAAAACGTCCATAATGTTAAATCCACTGGGAGCATAAATGCCTGGGTAGATGACGGGATCTTGAACGCGGCGCCAAGTCGTTGTGGTGGTGACAGGAGTACCGTCGGGGTTGATGGATCCCTGCTTGGGGAACTCATACTATTGTGACGGATCAGCCAGGTACTCTCTCGGGCGTGCGTTTTGAATAAATGGATGTCAGTGCTAACATTAAGAGCCTGGACTTCCCACGGATTCATGGCAAGCGGCGCTCTGGATACCATTTGAGGAGAAACAAACAGCAAGGGCCACGAACTGCTCCTTGGGCGAAAAGTAGTCGTGGGATGGCGCGGGGGTTGAGGCGTGAGGGTCGAGACGCGAAGACGTCAAGCTAGTGACAGGGGAAGTGTATGCATGGGACTGTTGTAGAGGATAGAGGATAGAGGATAGAGGATGGAGGATTGGAAGAGAATATCAGGGCGGCGGTGCGGACGACTGCGGCGAGGAGATACCAAAGTTATATAATAGGGCAAGGCCAAAATTGGCGGAGGGATCGAGATGATAAAGTTGGAGGAGGGAGCGCATTAAGCATGGAGGGACAGACAACCACAAGCCGCCGCCGCCGCCGCCGCCGGAACGATGAGCCCGGATGCATTGTTTGTCAGGCTTCCGGACTATAGCTGGATCCTCATGCTATTACCCGATGGTAGGGCCAATGTTAGAGTCCAGTCAGACTGGCGGATGCCGTGAGCTTGGCTGCGGCAGCGCGGCGTGGAGTGACAAGAGCGAGGAGTGAGGACAAGCGTGAAGTGAAGCGAGAGGACCCGCGTGGAGCCCGCACCAGCATCAGCACCAGCGTGGATTGGAGAGGTAGAGCAATTGGGGGTGGAACGTGGCCATTGGCATGGGCGTGGATGGATGTGGATTTGGATGTTGCGTTAGGGTAGACGCAGACGTGGACAAGCTCACGCATCGCATCGCATCGCATCGTATTCTCTTCTTGTTTCCTGGTTGATTGTGGTTGGCCATTGGGTCCGACCGTGGTCAGAGGATGCAGATCCAAGAGAGAGAGAGGAGCCTGTTCTGGTGTATGGCGTTGGCATCACAACCAGGTATCCTGAGGCCATCCTGAGGCCATCCTGCGTGAGAAGGCGGCAGGCCGGAAGCAGGAATGGTTGCGACTCGCCCTGTGCAGTGATTCCCCGCGTTGCCTGCTCTCTTCTCTGCTGCGAAGCTAACTGTGGCAGACCTGGGAGCGGAGGCTGGGTGTGAGTGAGCGAGCGAGCGCGAGTGTAAGGCGGAGAGGGACGAGCGAGGAGGAGGAGGGGTGTATCTCATAAAGTGCACCTGTAACTCGGCGTGTCGTTATCACGGCTTGCTTGACGGCGGTGTTGGCCCTGTCGGGTTCGCTGGCTAGAACGCTGGAGCTTGAGGGTGGGATGAGCCGTGTCGTGGGGATCTGCTCTAAAACCCAGATCGCCGGCTCGAGCCTCCGGGCCCGGGATCGGGGTCATCGGTGGGCCTATAAGTGAGCGGGGCGTTCCCGGCTTCTGGACCAATCCGCTCGATATTGGCAGCAGGACATGCCTGTCCTGGGCCCGGCCTACTCCGCAAAAAGGTAGACCGCACTGCACAAAGGGACCGTGAGCTTGCCATGCTTGCAATGCAGAGGGCTCATGGGCCGATGATGATGCGTCCGTATTCCCTAGACCTTATCCCGTGTTCAATGCCCTGCATCCCCGTGCCCCCGTGGCCCCGTGGCCGTGTCTCTGTGTCCCCGTGCCCGGTGGCCCGGTCCGTTTCTTGTCATGAGCTTTCCAGGATCTTGGTATCGATCCACAGATCCATGCTCTTCATGCTGTAGTGGTGCTGATGTACCTATGTTTCTTTTGTGGCACCAAGTACGAATACACCGATGCATGCGGAACTCTCCAATGGCCCACTGGGACTGGGCTGGGACTGGACAAGAAATGTCCCTGGGCCCTGTCCCGGCTGCTGGACGACGCTGGACGACGCTGGGCGACGCTGGGCGACGCTGGACGACGCTGGACTGGGCTTGGCTTGGCAGCCCCGTTCTGGGCCAGCCCGAGCTCGATTTCGTTTACAATTTCGATTTCGGTTGACCGACGGCGATGCGGGCGATCGATGCGGGCGAAAGCCTCCGACTTTGCGACCACGCCGCCTTGTCCGACCCTCGTACAAGGTCTCAAACGCACTCGATCTGGTCACCGCTTAACAACAACTTAGGACAAGGTGAGCGGGCCGGGTGGTTTGGAGAAGCGAACGCCACACAAATCTACTCGTCGAGCGCACTGGAGACGGGCGCCAGATGCAACGATGTAAGATGAACGGTGGGTGTCGAAGGTAGGTAATAGGAACGGGACGGTGCTGTTTCCCGTACCACGTGCCTGTTTTTGGGTCCGATTCCCAGGGCCATCGCAGAATGTCACCGTGCTCAACACCTTGGCTTGAGGGAAAAGCATCGTCGATTCGACGCGTTTCGGATTTCCCAGGTCCCGCGCCATTGCCATTTGCTCGGATGTGGTTGGGATGTCAGTGGGCTGGCATGGTGACGTGATGGGACGAACCGGCTTGTCCAGCGAACGAACGAGTCTTGAAGTCCCGATTGACAACACACTCGCTTCTTCGTCTAATTAGATCGCAGAACCCCGGCCCTCCTTCCAGGACCCTAGTTCTCATCCTAGATCGACCCGATTGATGCGGTATGGTGCTGTACTACTGTACGAATGCTTCGTACTTTCGCTCGTACTACGAATAGGTGTGTGGGACAGTCAGCCGCCAGCCACAGCCCGTACTTGGCCAGCCAGCCACAGTGCTCTGCGCCTCGATCCCGGCGCCGTTTGTCCCGTGACACCCCGCCACCACCCTAGCTTTGCACGCGTTTAGCTGCACGCGTTTAGCTGCACGCGCCGGCTGCATCTTTCATTACGCCGCGTTTGTGTGCACCAAGAGACGATCTGCGCCTATCGTCAATGCGTCCCTCTCCATCCCTCCCCTCCCATCACCAACAAATCCTCAGAGAAACATACAGGGCTCCACATCACCTCGCGATGCCCCGTCTCTGCACCACCTCTCCATAATCGCCGCCCTCCTATTCGCACACTCCTGCGTCCAAGGCCCGGCACATCTCAGGTCCTCTCATCATGTCTCGCCGACTCGTCAATCGCTCCGGCGCCGCAGTCGCCTCGTCCTCGTCCGCGTCTGCATCTACCGCCCTGCCCGACTACCAGCCGCCCGCGTGCCCCCTCAACGACTCTGCCCGCCGCGCCCTCGCCGAGCTCTCCAACAACCGTGGCACCGTTGCCTACCAGGTGGAACTCAAGGACTCCCTGCGCCTCATCGGCTCCAGCGTCGGCGACCTACATGAGCGCTTGAGGGAGCAACGCCATAAACTCGAGGTTGGCCGCGCCAAGAGGGAAGAGAAGGGCGCCGACAAATCCGCCGATGAGCAGCGACTAGAGACGCACCTCGTCGACCTCGAGGCGCAAGTCAATTCCCTGACCGACAAGTCGGAGCAAGCCATCCGTGACCTGATCGATCACAGGACAGAGCTCGAGGATGAAGCCGCAATCATTGGTGATCTATACAACCACGCCAATCCTGCGAGTGGCCCTGGCCCCTCCAGACCAGATCAACTCGACCACGAAGAGGCGCCAGCCCCTAGTCTTCTTAACCTATTCAACACCCAGCGCTCCCGAATGGTAGCCGACTACTCTGCCCTCTCCATGCACCAACGTTACGCCCTCAACAACGACTACGGCGCCTTCAAGAAGCTGTGGCATGACGCCATGGCCGGCGAGGACGGCGCTCCACTCCCCGACGCTTCTCGATGGTTCCGCCCCGACGGCCAGCCAGTTATGCGTGACTTGGCTGATGGCATGGGCGAGGACGACGACGACGATATTGCCGTGGCTCGTGAGGTCCTCAGTATCAACTGCCCCCTCACCTTGAAGCCCATGGATCAGCCCTACAGCAACCGCAAGTGCAAACACACGTTTGAGAAATCCGCCATCCTCGACTACCTATCCATACGCGGCGAGAAGCAGTGCCCGCAAACGGGATGCTCACAGGTACAGACAGGCTCCCGGTTCCACTCCCTTCGTCCACGCGCACTGACAAGTTTCTTAGATGTTCTCCCGCCCGCAATTCGAGGAGGACTTTTACCTCGATCTGGCCATGGTTCGCCGTATCCGCCGCGCCCGCCAGGCCCAGGAACAGCATGACTTGGACGAAGAGGATGACGACGACGGTGACGGCGACGACGAGGTCATGGTTAGAGGCCATAAAGCCGTTCCGGGTCGAGGCCCTAAGAGGGAGAAGGTCGAGCGGTAAAAAGCCGAAAACATACGCCAAGGAAGCGAAGCCAAGTGTATAATACGATCTGATGATAAATGATACCCCGGTTTATACACATACCTCGAGACATTGTCGAGAGTCAAGCTGAAATACATCACCATCTACTAATGGTGAAAATTGTTGGAACATAGGCCTATATATAATCAAAGTCTATCCCTGCTATGAAATCTATCCGATTATGGTATCTCGTGAAATCTTCATTACGCTGTGCACTGCAGCAATCGATCCATATCGAGATCCCAAAATCTAGGCCAGGCCTCCTAATGCCGTGCTATGCAATGTCATCCCGTGCCCTGTATCGCACGTCCTGTGCAATATACCGTTTCTCCTTTTTTTTTCTTCCTCCAAAATAATCAAAAACGCCCATTTATACTGAAGACCAATAGATTGGTATCATAGATGTTCCACGGCCCGTGAGAGTTGATTATGTGCGTTGTTGGATGACTACGCGACCAACGCGCCGAGGGCAAGAGCAGTAACAAAGCCCACGGCCAGGCGACTGGGCAATCCCAAGGAGACACCTGCGGAATCAGATTCGGTAGTCGGCGTGGTAGTCGCCGTGTAAACGCCCGTGAGCGTCTCGGTGACAGTCGACCGCACCGATGATGTGGTGGGAGCCTCAGTCTCAGCAGCGAGCGGCCAGTCCCCCGACGAGGTGTACAGAATACCGTTGATGACAACACCCTTATGTTCACTGTCCTCGCCTAGGAATAGGGACTGTGCAGCTTTGTCGCAGCTGCCGCTGTAGGCCCGCACGTAGCACGTCGGTTTCAGCTGGTCAGGTAGGTCATCGGTCTGGGTAGCGTTGGCGGAGCCGGTGGAGTTGTAGTTGGTGAGGTCGATGTCCTCGCCCATGGAGACGGAAGTGCCCATGATGATGCGCGCAAAGACTTGGAAAGCTGTCTCGGGTTGGTACGCGGGGACGGCGTGGCCGGCTTGGTAGATGCGGCTGAAGGAGAGGTTGCCGAACTGGCGGACGGCGCCACCCACGTACGAATCGTTGATGACGATGGGCGCGTAACCGGCTTCCGAGAAGCGAAAGGCATACTCACCGCCAGCCTCTGTAGCGATTTCCTTAGACACAGCCTCGCCGCCTAGCCAGTTGCAGATGTAATCGCGATCGCCGTAGATGAGGCCGACGTGGACGCCCTTGTTGACGAGGGCGGCGAGACGCGCGATGTTTCCGTCACGGGCCTGATCGCCTGTGCTGGCGAATTCGGAGTTGATGATCGAGTTGGACATTGTGAAGTTGATTGGGGTACCGATTGCTTCCTGGATGTCAACTTGGTTGAGGTACTCCAGGAACACCATGGGAGGGAAGGGATCGGCATCTGGAGCGGCGAGGTCGTAAACGCTGCGGCCTGAAGATAAGTAGGCGTACTCGATTTCGAGGCAAGCTTGCTGGGCCTTGCCACATATGCTGTTGACGCTGGCGCTGTTGCCATTGCCATCCTGGTCGCCAAAGGTCGCTGCCGCGGTGCACTGATGGAGGAGGTCCTTGCAGCCGCCCTCGGCCGAATACTTGTCGATGTAATAACTGGCCTCTTCCTTCGAGATGGCTTCGTAGCCGTACGTGTTGTCACTAGCAAAGGCGGGATAGAAAGGAGTCTGGGTCTCCATATCGATACAGCCGTTGACGATGCCGAGGGAGCTGAGGTGAATGTCGATGGTGGTGTTTTGGGGAAGCTCGCCAGTCTCCCGTTTGAGGTTCTGCTCCTCGAACGTCTCTGCGAAGACGGGCCCGTAGCGGCCTCCGTAGCTCTCGGCGAAGAGATTGATACCTAATGAGCTGTTTTGACCAGAGGACGAAGGCTGATATTGGGGGAACGTAGTTAAAAAGCCTTGGACCATGTGCCAGACAGCTATGGCGGCTGTCTCAGTCGTGTTGGAAGTGCGGCTGCCGTTCCCGGTGCTGAAGGTACCGTTGAGCATGGCCCACTCCGGATACTGGGTGTTGGCTATGGGCGGTTCCTCAAAGTTGTCCTGGGTGAAGTCGAGAGTTCCCTTGGTGGGAGTGTCGTAGGAGAAGCCTACTTGATTAGGCTATCGAAAGCGTAAGATTAGCTATCTAATCCGGGGTCTTGGATCTCGGGGTCAAATTTATGGAAACCAACCTGATCGATGAAGAGCATATTAGAGGCACGATCCCAACCCCATTCGCGAGCAACTGTGTCGTAGCGATTGAGGCCTTCCTCGACAACCTCACAGGGCCCGTTGCCAGCGAAGAAGCCATAAAGCGAGCTGGAGCCCGGCCCGCCATTGAGCCAGATGGTAAGGCTTTCTGTTTCCTGACGGGCCTCAACAAACCAGAAGAAGAGATTGGTGGGATAGTCGCCTGGAATATTGACCCAGCCAGTGTACTGGCGCTGAGATTTGAAGGCGGTGGTGCAAGCGCCCTCGGGGACCTTGTACGAGACGGTAACATTCCCGTCTCCTGGGGAGCGTACGACAGTGAGATTGCGCTCCGCAGCGTCGGTGCGAGGGATGAACTGGGCGAGCGAAGTGGACGCAGAGGCCAAGACTAGGAGGAGGACGGAAAGCCAAGGAGGAGGGAGGAGAGGAGGCATGGCCGCGATGGTAACGGTGGTGGTTTTCCCCCGTCGCGGTGGTGGTGACTGGGCACAGGCGTCGTCATCAAATCCTCATGACAATCCAACCAAGCCCGAGATGCGAGACAATAGAGGCCGAGACGAGACACAGAAAAACCAAGACACAAGGACAAATATTTTGCTCGACGCAGGAAGAGAATGACAATGAAGGAAAGGCCAAAATCTCCTACAAAATGATCAATCAATGTCAACGAGGGAGACGCATGATGATGAACGAGGACGACCTGGGGACGACACGAGACATGGAAGACAACTGATGGCGTAGGACGAGGCTCGGATCCCTGGAGCTCGGAGCTTGGTGCTTACCTCCAGGCTCCCCACCGGCTGTGCCTTACACCGTGCATACTGCATAGCCCCTGTAGCAAGCCCCGTAGCAGCCCCTCGGAGGAGTTGATTAGCGGAGTTTGGGGACGAGACAGCGGGTGGCTTCCTGCTATAAAGGCCGCCTGGGGGGGCCAAACCAGGGACATAGGGCGTTTTAGGGACGGTTAGGGCGTCTCTAGGCGCCTCGCGGCCATCCTTCAAGCCCCAGACCAGTAAGACCAGTAAGACCTAGGCGATGGCCCGACCGAGGTTGGCAACGTCACGAACCTTCGCAGCTGGATTTGGGCAAGGCCAGACCTTCGGCCCACGCCGTTTCTCTTCCCCCATTGCCCTGGCGTTGGGGGAGATCCCGATCTGCCGAGGATCAACAAAAAATGCACGAGGAAAGCAGCTCTAGTGTTGCTAAACTCGATGGCTCGGAGCTTTTCCTTCCCCTCATTCGCCGCCCCCCATGTACGTAGGACGTGCGGCTGACGCAGTGACGCCTGTGACCATTTTCCCAACACCACTTTGACCACCAACTCGTAATATTGTCCGCACAGGCACAGAGCAGACAGACAATCCGATGGGCAGGGATCAGTACGTTGCAGGACCGCCAACAAAACCAGGCTGTGTCACACCAGTGACCATGAGCCCAAGGGATGCAACGCCATTCGCGGCAGCGGAAGCATTGCAACAGCTGGGCGATCGGCGGCATGGGAAATGTCCCAACCCCCTTGGCTTCGTCCGGGGTTGACAGTCGGGCATGGGGATCCAATGGCTGAGTTTTCGTATGATTTACGAGACCACCCGGCCGACTGGCCGACTTACCGACGAGGTCTTGGACTTGAGCACCCACCTCGAACAGCTATTTTTAAGTAGACAAAGTGGCATGTCTCATACCCGCTCCCTACTTTCGACTCTGTTGATGTCTCGGCGCCTGTTATTTCAATTCAGATGATAGTATGGTAGCCTTTTATTGCCAGGTCTAAATGGAGGATTATACATTATAGTACAGGAGACCTGGCCCAGCGATGTATTTCTTCTTCTTTTTGGTTTCCCATGCACCGTCATCCCAAATACAGACCGCTTTCCATCATCATCATTCAACTTTGCGAACGGCAAAGAAGTAATTTCCAACCTTCTCGCTTCCCTGAACTTCTTTCCATCCCAGGCCCGGCACGTAGATCACTCCTTGGACCATCGGGCTAGTCCAACCCTGACCTTCGAGGAACTGTCGCAGCTCTCCCTCATTCAGGTACTTGTTCCAGTCGTGTGTTCCCTTAGGCACGATGCCCAGCACGTCCTCGGCGATGAAGTTGGTCGTGAACCAACTCATCCATGTTCGCGCAATGGTGCTCATGACCAACCACCCACCGGGCTTGACAAACGGTTCCACCCGTTTGAGGAAGGCGGCGGGCTCATCGATATGCTCGATAACCTCAAACACCGATACGACATCGTAGGCTTCTTGCCCATTCGCCGGCAGGGGTAGATTCTCGATTGAAGTTTGGCGGTATTGGAGCTTGTTGCGCAGGGTGGGATCTTTGCGGGCGTGGGCCTTGGCGATGGCAAGGACGGAGGGCGTCGGGTCGATGGCCGTAACACTGCGGGTGCTCGGCAAGCGGGCGGCGCTTTCGGCGAAGATGCCTCCGCCACAGCCGATGTCGAGGTAGGTGAGGCCGTGAGATGGAGGAGTGTCGACCTGGGTGCGGTGGCATGCACGGATAAAGTCGTGGCGGAGGGGGTTCATAAGGTGTAGGAGGCGGGACGAGCCATGGGGATCCCACCAGTCAGCGGCGAGGGCGTTGAAGTGGGAAACCTCATCGGGGTTGACGGAGGAGAAGGTGGACGAGGAGGAAGTTGAAGAAGAGGATGTGGTCGAGTTCCATCGTGCAGGTGAGAGTGTTGCTGCGAGACCGCGGTTGGATGCTCGTGGGGCCGGTGGCGATGGCAGAAGTCGTATATTCGGTCTGCCGAGACGCCGGAGGAGGGCACCCGCCGGCCGTGACGGAGCCGGCATGGTAGGAGATGTAGGGAAGAATTGGTTGTCGTGGGTTAGAGCTGTCGGAGCTGCCGATGGTTCTGGGTTTTGCCTCGCCTCATGACGTTTGCGACGTTTGCGACGTTCGATTGATTAGGCCTAGCGCTGAAGTATCAGCGTTGTAAATGACTAAGCAGCACTGGAGGGGTCGTTCCGTAAATAACGGTCACAGCCCGCTCTATGAAGTTCGTGCAAGACTACCGAAATCAGGGTATGATGTTACATTTCTGCGTCTGGGTCTAGGGATGAAGTGGTTCTTTCTTTTGTTTATTATATATCGACAAAACCTTTGCTTAGGTGGAATGCAAAGCACCGTGCCCTGATGAGCAAGTTGAGGGATTCGGCATGTTGGCGAGCTCGGTGGCATGACCCACCACAGCCGACAAGATATTGATCAAGTTGAAGGAACTGATAATAATAATGATGGTTTATATATACTAGATTGCTGTCAGTTTCCCGCCCATTCGAGACACTTGCCAGTAATGTTGTTGATCATGGGTGTAAGTCGAGATATTTGAGGCTTAACCAAAACCATAACTAGGTAGCGTAACCAACAAGAGTGGGATGGCGGATGACGAGACCGCCGTATCCTGGCATGACAGACAAACAGCGTCAACTAGATAGCGATTAAAATTGAGAATTAAGGTCAGATTCTGGTCGCCTCCGCCATCGGCTCCACCATTACTCTCAATTCCTCGTTCTTCTTTCCCAATGGTTGGGCGGGAAATCTCAATGGCCCCATCCTTGAGCCCATGATTCAGTGAGTGAAAGCTGACTGATGCTTTCGCAATTCGCATCTCCAACTGCGTCTTAGAGGGTGCTTACATAATAACCGCGCGACCCCGACAAATCCACGACCGAAGAGACGCAGGAAACGGGCACTAAGCAGGGTCCTCTGGGACGCTCAATGGCCAATCGCAGGGCCTTGGGGGCAAGGGTTCGTCCAATGCCGAGCGCAAACCCGCGAGTGAGTCTGGGCGGCCGGTGACATGTGAGCAGAATTGAACGGACGGCGTGCTTTCGGCCCAAACCCCAGGACACCCACCCACTCTTCCGCGTTCTACGGGCTTCTCCCAGGTCTCTCGCCAGCTTTCCGACCGGCCTCTAGGCCTTGCCTAAGCTCAGTCCGGATAGGCCGGGGGGGTCGCGTTGGTATGGAGAATGGGCGCGCACTCGCATGTTGGAGCGTTTGGACCGTTGGAGCCGGCAATTCACCGCGCGGGTCCGACGAACTTCGCCCATGGCCGTGGCCGGAGAGCGGAGGCGGCGGCAAAGGGCCTGAATCATGCCGTCTCTTCCTTGCCGGTGTACCGCTGTGCCGACTACCATATGATTGATGCTTATTACCAAGTGAGTGCCTCTTGAATCGTAGCCTCAGTCCCCGTCTCATCCCATCCCCTTCTCTTTTCCTCTCCCTCTCCCCGAGTGTGAGTGTGTTGTGTCGTCCATCTACATATATCCGTCCGCCCTGCTTCTCCATCTTTCCAATTCCATCTATACCCCGCGCCATCATCCCCCTAGGGCAAAAAAGAGCGACCTCTCCCCCTCGCGCGTCGCCGTCTCCGAGCCCGCACCGTCCGTCGCACTTCACCGCAGCCGAGGCCGATACTTGGACAGCACCATCGTCAATCCCCGACGCTTTTCTCGCCTACTTCTCCACCTCCACCTCCCTCCATCGTCCACATCCCGCCGCTGCAATGCCTGGACCTACGATAGATTCGAGTCAATTCGACTCTATCCCAGAGTCCATTGAGGCTTTCCGTACGCGGCCCCTCCCCATAACCCTCCCACCTAGACTGACTCGCTGACTGACGTTCCCTGGCGCAGGAAATGGCGAGTTCCTCGTCGTCCTCGATGACCCCTCCCGCGAAAACGAGGCCGACCTCATCATCGCCGCCGAGGATGTAACCACCGAGAAGATGGGCTTCCTCGTGCGCCACTCCTCCGGCCTCATCTGCGCGCCGCTCTCCCCCGCCCTCACCACCTCCCTC